>CM067305.1:15154648-15193522 GCA_034231615.1 Meghimatium bilineatum
GTCTTCGACCACACAGCACCCCTAAAAGAAATCATAAATTCGTCATCACAAAGATCTGACATGAAAATCACGAATAACTTATTGTCCAGGACGACCTCCCCCCCCCCCTCCTTTAAGAAAACGTACTACAGTACTGTGTTTTTTGTATGTTTCCTGTTGTTTTGTGTACACATTTTCTTGTTTGTTTATGATTGTTTTAAAAGTTTTATGTTGTTTGTTGTGTTTCCTGTTGCTTTGTGTACACCTTTACTTGTTTGTTTCTTATTGTGTTAAACGTTTTACGCTGTTTGTTGATTGTTTTTTGCCGTCATGTGCTTATTTTATGAGTGTTTATTGTGAACTATAACGGAGTCTATTTGAGTTACAATGTATAAGGACAGTGTCACCCATTCTGGCTGTTCCAACTTATCCGAATTATTTTTCAATGAGTGGAAACAATGTATTGTATATGCAAAGTGATTAATACAAAACACGAATCAGGCAAAAAGAGTGACTTCATCACAATTTTAAAAGTTTCGATTTGACTATTGCATGTTTTCGACCGCTGTTAGAAGATGCTACAGTGAAATCTCAAGTCAGACATAATTATAAAACTATCGGAGATGACAAATTTTCTCAAACACGTAGATATTATCTGTAAATGTCTCTAGAATCATTAATTTTCTTGGGTCAAAGGGCATGAACCCATGGTTCAGCAACTGACCATTAAAATCGTGTTTATGCTAGTGGAAAATACAAGTTTCTTAGTAATAGTTTCTTAGTACACAATATGTGAGTGTAGCTATTGCAGTGATGAAAATGATTGAAATTCGATCCATTGCAGGTCGATGAGCTTTAGAGTTGCAGTTGTCTGTGTAGCAGTAGCATCTTTCGGTGTAACCTCCATTATTCTGCTGCTTGTAACATCCCGCTGGTTTTATACCTATGCTTCCGCTAGTGATACAAAGACGAGAGACAACCACTGACACTGTGGATGAAAAAAATAACGTGGATTGGTTTAGTTAACGAATATTAATTGAGTAAATATGTACTAGTTTTACAGTGTTGACATTATTGACTTTTTTAAATTTCGTTTATACAGGGTGTCTGTACAGGAAATGTAACATTATGTACATTTCTGGAGATACTATATCACAAATGATTTGCCGATATTGTTAGTGAAGATCTGTGGCGACATTGACGCTACATTAACCCACCCCCCATCCCTTCACTACAGTTGACGTCAATCAGGTATGGGGTAAAGTGACATGTAGCACAAGAAAGTTATTTTTAGGTCATTGAATAAAAATTAAACATGAAGCTATAACACAATTCTGCACATAATGGTCCCATTCCACCCATTGACTGAGTGCAGTCCTGACAAGGCTATCTGCATGCGGAATGTCTTTGGCTTTGAGAACTATCCTATCACAACAACCATTAGACAGGAGTAAACTCTCAGTAGATGTCATGCCAATATAGCGAGACTTTCCTCTTGTGGAATGCGATTTGTTCAGGTAACTTTCCTTTTGTGGTTTTTGAAATTAAGATCGTTCCCATTGTCGATTCAAATCCATCTTTTAATTTGATTTCTGATGATTTTTTTGCAGTGTAATTTTTTGAAATGTACATGAGCAGTAAAGGATTGGCTTCAGACACTCTTGACACATAACATAGAACCTTCTGAATCAGTTTGAGCTGAGCTTGAAACGTAGGAGACCTAAGCTCAATCACATCAGAGTAGTTACTTTTTCTCAAATGTAATGCGTTATTTTTGACAGAGCAGCATCATGTTCATCTAAAGTATCAATGGCAGCACCGACTCCGTAGCTCAAGCGATAATCATCAGGTTACCCCCATGAAGGTTCTGTCGAAACTTCTGTCGATCTTGAGCCAGTCTTCCTGCTTCTGTTATTGTCATGTTCAGTTGGTCTTTGATGTCTTTCGTCCATCTTCTTAGTCCACCTTTTGTTCGTCTCATTGGCATCATCCCCTCCATTATGGTTTTCTCTATGGTGTCATGGCGTTTGGTATGGCAAAAATAGTGTAGTTTTCTAGAAAGAATCATACTGTTTAGCCAGTTTTCTTTTACATTTTATGTAACATTTTGTTTCAAAAGCTGCCATTTTATTTGTCACTTTGTTGGTGATTGTCCAGGATTCACACCCATATATTGCCACTGGGAATATACAGGTTCGCTTATGATATTGATATTATAGCTGGATCAGAACTAGAACTACAAGCGTTAACAACAAAGTTACCAAAAGAGTAAGGTATTGATTAACATGAAAGACATATAAACACAGACTGATATTATGATGAGTGGGTACAGGGCTGTAGATATGTTTATCTCAAGATGGGGGGGGGGGGGGTGGTGGTTACATAAAGATAAATCATTCGTGTGTTTTCGTATAAGATCTTCCTATGATCTTTCTGAGAAAAATCGCCAAAGGGGGGGGGGTGTATGTAGGAGAGGGGTGTGTGTTTTTATCTTTTTACCTCCCTTTTTTGTTCAAGTTCCGAGTACTAAAAGTCATGTTCTTACTAGTTAAGGAGAGGCATGGGTTTGAACATCTCACATGCTTTCAATATTCAAACGATAAAAACGTGCATGGTGTGATATATATGCGCACATGATTCCTTGTGAAAAACAATACTGCCATCGAAGGTGGAACAGAGGGGGAAAATAAAAGCATGGACCCGACAAGACAAGATTGTCCCTCACTCGTAGTAAAGTAAAAAAGTAAAGTAACCCATAGCATTTATTAATGCCGTAGGGGTGTGAGATGTTAGCGATCTCACATTTCACAGGCTCTGCAAATGAGGGCGGTAGCCATCTCCTCTCCCTCGCAGTCTTTACTTCCCGGATTAATCCGGTACCCATTTAAGGCTGGGTCGACCTGGGAGCCGTTGCGATCTGAAAACATTTGCGCCTCAACTGGGGAATGAACCCAGGACCACTCATATGCGAAGCCAGTGCCATAACCACTGCGCTAACGCGGCTCTGGGTGCTCGTCTGGGACCGTCCCTCACTCGTAAGCATCGTTGAAGATAGAAAACTCTAGAGGATTCTATGTGTTGATGTATGCAATGTGGTACCCCTACCCCCACAACACTGACGTGTTATGGGATCATATATATATATATATATATATAGTTTATATTTGGTACCTAACAACCCTGACAGGTGTCGGGTTTAAATAGATATATATTGTTTATATATGGTACCTCTACAACTCCTGATGTGTTACGGGTTTAAAGAGAGCGATATATTCTTTTCAACTCTTTTTATACATAAAAGATATGTAAATGTGTATTTTGTTAGAACATCAACTGTCAGAACAGGACGTCAATAGAGGTGTAAGCTTGCACGCAGTGTAAGCTTCACAAGGGTAACACTAAAGTTCGAAATGTCACCAAATAATAAAAAACCGCAGCAGCATTAACTGTATAACGCTCCAGAATAAAAGATCGATTAGATGTCATAACATGTCATAATTAACTTTAAAAAGAAATTGACAAGAAACAGAAAAAGGAAAAAGAAGAAAGACATGATTTACCTGATCGTATAACAGCGAAACTAGATCACGTAGTCTCAAAAGGAAGATTTCACTTGTGACTTGAAAATAGAGTAGAGAACAGCAGGAGTTTGAGCTTTTATATATGTTGTAAGAGATTACTAAGGAGTTTAGGGGGATCTAGCTTTACTCTCCCATAAGTAAATGTGCCGCAAAAATCATGCTGAAATTGGATGTTGCAGGTTTAAAGTCGCATATCTGGCATCCAAGTTGTAATAACATGCACTTCCTTCTTGTTTCGGAAAAAGCAGGTACCTGATGATTGGCAGACAGCAATTATTATCAATATGGAAACATAAAGTCAACACAAGAGAGTGTGAAACATACAGAGAAATATGTCTACTTAGCCACACAGGAAAGATATATGCAAAAATCATAAAACAAAGAATTTGACCAATAATAGAATCACAGCGAAGTAAGATTTGGCTTCAGAAAAGGTGTAGTGTGTACAGACGCCATCTTTGTACTGAAGTCACAAGCAATTGCATATAATCAACAGCTAAACATCACCTTTATAGATACAAGCATACAACAAGCGGAAAGAACGGCTACAGAGCAAGAGGAAACCCAAGAACAAGATGGGACGATTCTATCAGAGAGGTTGTTAAAAACATGATCTAGCCAAAGCAAACGCAACAAAGATGGTCAAAGACAGAAAACTTGTACTTCCCACGACGCCTAACAGCATTTGTGGAAAAGACAATAAGATAGATATATTTCTCTCTCCGGAGTACGCACAGTAACGAGCCGGAGTGTGAGAAAGAAAGAAGAAAATAAAGAAAAACAAATCTTATGTGATTTATATTTTCTTAAATAGTTATTTTTCCATACGCATAGGTATCAGGAACATCGCCGGAACCAATGGTCCTTTCAAACGTGTATGCTCGCAATGGCAAGATAGACAAAACGATGTAGGAAAACGTACTCGAGCAAGATAAGAAGCACATTGCTTTTTGCGGAGATTTCAGTGCCAGAGAAAGACAGTGGGGATACGATATTCCCAACACGCAAGGGGAATACCTCGATGACGCGTTGATAACTACCGATGTCGTGCGTCTCGTTAATGGCACTAACTAGGATTGCTAGCCGATCTGGAGATACTGATAGTAGCATAAACCTGGTATTGGATTCCACCGACTTGTCACCTCTATACAGGTGGAATATGTTAGGAGATCACGGCAGCGATCACTACCCGTTCACCATCATGATCAAGAAGTACAATCATGGGAAGCGTATCAACGGGCCGCATACCTTCCAGAAGGACAACTCTGGCCTTGACACGACAAACAAAATTAGGTGCAACAAGCTGCAAGTTAAGCGCACAAGGATGGCTCTCTCAGGATGGCTACATTGGTGATCTTTTTGATCCATGATATTCTGAGGATTTTTCTGTAACATTTTGTTTCAAAAGCTGCTATTTTCTTTTTCACTTTATTGGTGATTTTCCATGATTCACACTCAATATATTGCCACTGTGAATATGCAAGCGTTTAGAAATGTTAGTTTTCTTGTTTTGCAGCAGCTCAGCCATATGTTTTTCATTTGTATCAGCTTCTTTGACGCGATAGCCAACCTTCTTATGACTTCTTCTTATGAATTTAACTAATAATAGAATCACAGCGAAGTCAGATTTGGCTTCAGAAAAGGTGTAGTGTGTACAGACGCCATCTTTGTACTGAAGTCACAAGCAATTGCACAATCACCATTACTGTTGATAAGAGAACCAAGGTATTCAAAACTAGGGACTGTTTATAATTCGCTTTTGTTGAGATACTTATTAAGATTTGCTAGTGGTTTGGTTTTGTCGCTTGCCATAATCTTGGTATTGTTTCCATTCAGAAATAGGTTTTATTTGTTTTACTATTGTTCTTTAATGAAGTTTATGAGGTGTTCGAGACCCGCTTGGCTGTGTGCCAATAATGTTATTTCTTTGTTGGTCGTTTCGTACATCCCTCATTATGTGCTCTGCATAAATGTTGAAGAGATATGGTGATAGGACACATCCTTGTCTGACTTCTATTTCCACGCGGAAAGAATCAGATGTTTCACTAATTACTCTCACGGCTGCTTGCTGGTCTTGATATGCTGTGTTTATGAGGCTGATTAGGTGTAGTGGGTAACCTATGTCCTTCATGATATTCCAGAGTTTTTTATGCTGTTAACAATCGAATACTTTGGTGTAGTCAATAAATCATGTGTAGATGTCGACATTAAACTCTCTGCTTTTCTTTATGATGTTCTGCATATTGAAAATAAGGTATCTGTGCCTTTGTCCAGTCTGAAACCTGCCTGTACATAATTTAACTCCTCTTCCAGCTTATGTTGTAGTTTTTTTCATGATGATACCAATTAGTATTTGTTGGCGTGACTGATCAGTACAATGGTTCTGTAGTTGGTGTATAGTGTTGGATTTTCATTCTTTGGTAGCGGTATATACGCTGATCGTGTCCGTTCCTTGGGCAAAACTTCCTTTTTCCAGATCTTGGTGCAGAGTGTGTGAGATAGATGATGATGGTAGTTCCATGCCTGGAATATGTCAGCAAGTTATATTATCACACCCTGGAGACTTCCCTCTCTTCAGGTTTTTAATAGACCACCTGACTACATCTAAGCTGGGTTCTGGTTCTATTTCACTTCTATTTTGATGGTCCATGTTTCTGTGGTATTCCTCATAAATTTCCTTACAGCATTATATCTATCTTCTTTCCGGGATATCTTTGTTTTCTGTCAATTTGTTATTATGTTGAATGTTATCTTTGTCTTAAATGATGTTTAGTGCTGGCTTGAAGTCCTATGTTAGAGTTCTCATTTCTTTGAACATACTATCACTTCTTCATTGTTTGTTCATCTCTATCTTGCTGCATGTCTCCAATATATATTTGTTTTTGTCTTGTCTTGCATTTTTCTTTATGTGATTGTTGATTTTTTTTGTATTTGCATTTGGTATTTTGTTATTTTGAATTACACATTCATTTGTCTTCTTCAATTAGTTTGAGAGTCTCATCTTCTTCTTCTTCTTCATCGTTCTTCAGTCAGATATCAGGTCACAGCACCAATAGCTTCAATGAATTGTGTGATTCGCTTCAGGTCATCCATGGAACCCCTCAAGTCTGGAAGCAGTGTTGTCTCAGTAGGCCATATTTTCTCCCTCTCTTCTTGGTAGAGTTGACAGGCTTGAAGAATGTGTTCTGCAGTTTCTGGGCTCAGTCCACAGTTGCACAGGTCTGTCTCATCAATCTTCAGCTTTCGGAACATGTGACTTCTCAGTCTGTTGTGACCAGTTCGTAGTCTGAAAATGATGGTTTGTTCCTTGCGTGACATTTGGTGGTAGGGGTCATTTGGTTCTGCAGTTGGGTGCATTTGCGTCCACTTTTGCTTATATTCTGCAGTTAACATGGTCTTACTTTCATAATACGTGTTATCACTTTCTATTTGTTCCAGTGATCCCCCTTTCCTTGCCAGGAGATCAGCTTTTTAATTTCCAGGTATGCCACAGTGACCTGGGATCCACTGCAGTACTGTTTCTTTGGTGGTACTGCTGAGGTGTAGTAAGCAGGCCGTAAGTTCATTCATGCTCATGTTCTTTGGATCTTTCAATGCCTGCAATACTGATTTTGTATTCGTTAGAAAAACTACATGTCTGTTGTGACTCGGCAAGCAATTCATGAGCATTTTGGCTGCCTCTATTATGGCTTCCATTTCTGCTTTGAAATTTGTGGAATGTTTGCCTGTGGGTATGGATTTCTCTATTTCTTTTCCATCTGGTGTTACTATATATATTCCTGATCCATCTGTATATACATGTGTCCATATATCCTTTGGGTATGCTTTCTGTATGATTCTTAGTTGTCTCCTTTAGTACTTGTATAGTAGTTTCTGTTTTCGAAATAATGCTTGGTATATTGTCCATAATTCTTGGGAAGTTTCTCCTGTCCCATGTTGGGTATGTGTTAAAGGTGTTTAGTGGTTTTAGGTTTTGTAGGTCTGTATCTGTGAGTGATTTCTGGAGCTGTTTAGCGGAGTGTAGAAAGCTACCTCTTTTGAGTCGCTCTTTTGTAGGTCTGCTTAGTCTTTGGTTCATTTGATGACTCTCCAAACATTTGAACTTTGCATACTGTGTGAGGATTTTTTCATTTCTTCTTTCTTCCATTGATGGCAAACCTGTGCATGTTTCCATTTCTGTGATTGGGGTAGTATTCATACCTCCTGTTATAATTCTGAGATTGCGGTTTTGTATCTTTGAGATCTTTTGAGTGTTACTCTTGGCTGCAGTCCCCCATGCTGACATTCTATATTCCAAAGCTGGTCTTACATAACCTGTATATGCTCTACTTAGAATTTTTCCATTTGCACCCCAATCTATTCGAGCCAATTTTTTAAGGAGTGCTGTCCTCATTGTACCTTTTGTTTGGCACTTGTCTATGTGCTGTTTCCATGTAAGTCTTGGATCAAAAGTGACTCCAAGGTATGTAGGTGTCTCATCTTTTGGCAATGTTTGACCATTTATGGTTATTAGGATTTTCTGTGGTTTGGTGGACATGCTGAAGATGGTATAGGTAGTTTTTTGGCATTGATAGACATGGCCCATTGGTCTGTCCACTTGACCAAATTGTCCATAGTTTCTTGCAACCTTATTTTTGTTGTGCCTACGCTCTCTTCACTGCACCATATCGCCAGATCGTCTGCATACATTGCAGCACTTACTTTACGCGAGAGAATTTGGTCAATGTCATTCATGAATATAAGGAATAGAGTGGGGGGTAGAACACCTCCCTGTGGTACTCCATGCCTAAAGAGTTTCTTTCTGCTGTGCTTCATTTCAAGCTTCACTGCTGCTTTTCGGTTGTGCAGGTAGTGTTTTATCCAGTAATACATGCGCCCTGTCACTTTGTTTTGTTGTAGTTTAAGGAGGAATCAATCTTTCCATACACAATCAAAGGCTTTTTCCATATCTACTCACACCACTGATGTTTTTTCCTGGAAAGCATCCTCTACTTCCTGGGCAATTAGTGTAATCTGGTCTTCAGTTGATCTACACTTTCTGAAGCCAGCTTGCGGATTTAGCAGGATTTTATTTTTTTCTAGGAACCACATCATTCTTTTGTTTACCAGGCGCTCCATTAATTTGCAAACACAGCTGGTCAGAATTATTGGGCGATAGCTGTCCACCTTATTTTTTTAGCTTGCCTTTCTTGTGGATGGGTATCATTATGGCGGTTTTCCACACCTGTGGCACTAGACCTCTATCCCAACAGTTGTTAAACAATTGTATTAATTTCTTGTTTACTGATGGTCCGATGTGAATTAGCAGTTCATTTGGTATGTCATCAGGGCCAATTGATTTCCTAAGTTTTAATACTGCTAGTTCTTCATTTAGTTCATTGATCGTGAATGGAATATTCATGACATCTTGTTTATCTTTGCTGATCTCTATAGTCTCATCTCAGATGTAGCCTTTTTACTGGTAACTTTTCTGGGTATAAGAATTTGTGCAGTGGAAACAAGAATATCTCAATATCTAAACAAGAATATAGTTGGTTAGTTCATCGGGTGTTAATTCTTCTTGTACTGTGATAAATATTTCCAATTTGCTACGAATTTCGATGCTATGTTCTGATGGTATGTTACTGGTGTCACAGCGGATGGGTCTAGCGATTTTATAACCTTTTAAGTTTTGTTTTTACATACACCAGGTGAGATTAGTAGTCTGTGTCACTGTCAGCACTCTTAAGGGTCTTGACGCATAGAATGTTTGATCTCCATCTGTGATGGATTATGATGTAATCTATTTGATTTTTGTGTGTCTTGTCATCTGGTAATGCCCGTGTGGACAGTCATCTAGAATGTTGTTTGAATATTGTTCGTGATGGTAAAGTTGCTGTCTATGCAAAAATCTACTAATCTTTCTCCTCTCTCGTTCCTTTCGCCGATAGGGAAAAGGCCTACTACATGTTTTTCTTTTCATGTACTTCGTGATCCACTTTTTGCTTTTAAATCCCCCATTATTATTTTAATATCTTGTTTCGGTGTTTTATCTATTGTGAAAGAGGATCACCGTGACATTATGGTTCAGGATACAACTAGTTTCTAACAAGTTGGAATTGTTATACATTTTTATATAATAGTATTCATAATTTGTAAAGCTGTCTGTATTTGTAATACTCTGTTTTTAATTATATATCAAGTGACATATTCTTTCCAGAACGTTGTCTTCATCATACACTGAACGACTCTCTGTCAAACCAGGCAAGCAGGTTTGCATTTTCCAGAGACATTTGCATACATTCTTCGATTTATGTAGTTGATGATTATTCTGGTCCGTTGTCTTCTTTGTCTTCCTCTTGTTCTCTGGCCTGACACTATGTTCCCAGAATCAGCCTTTCGGTACCATCATGTCGCTTAACGTGTCAAAAATACTGTAGCGTCCTTCTTATGATGGTCTTTAGACAACAACCCTTCATTTCAGTAATTTTAAAATTGGAGTTTTCTTCTTTTTCTCTGTCCATGATATTCGTAGGATCTTTCTATAGCACTTCATTTCAAATGAATTTATTCTTTTGGATATTGACTTGTTTAAAGTCCAAGTTTCGCCTCCATATGTTGCCACTGGGAAAACACATGATCTTAAAAGCGTTACTTTAGTGTTTTTATTACTACTTTGCTATAGCTTTCTTATTTGTGGCAATTTGAGTGTTGCAATTGCGAGTCTTTGCTGTGAATTACTGAAGTGAATTTGCCATTGTCGTAGAGTGGAATTATTTAAATTGATGAATTTACTTCAATGGTATCTTCAAAGAAGTTAATTCAAAAAGCTGCTCACTAGAATTAGAAAGAGAGCTGCTCACTAGAATGAGAAAGAGAGCTGCTCACTAGAATTAGAAAGAGAGATGATCACTAGAATTAGAAAGAGAACTGCTCACTAGAATTAGAAAGAGAGCTGCTCACTAGAATTAGAAAGAGATTTGCTCACTAGAATTAGAAAGAGATTTGTTCACTAAAATTAGGAAGGGGCAGTTCACTATTTTAGGATGTATCATGAGAAAAAGGTAAGCTGGAACACATTGCGATAACAGGCAAATTGATGAGCAAGAGGTGTGGGGGATGACCAAGAGAATAAATGCTAGATAACCTGGCGTTGTGGCACGGGAGAACATCGGTATGGGAAATGATTCACATCACACGGAACAGAAGGCTGCGAAAAGGCAGGATAACCAACGCCACCACACGACGTGGACTATAAGAGGAAACTTAAATGTCTGTTATTGATTTTGATATTTCATTTTAAAGAAGTGTGTTTCTTCAAAATTCGCCCAGTCTACCTGTGTGTGTCTACTTCAGTCTACGCAAACTGATGAACATAAAATGGAGCGACTTCGTCACAAATAGTGATCTAGGAGACAAAACACACCAAGAGTATGTTTCAAACATAAGAAAACGAAGATGGAAATACCTTGGTCACGTTTTACGACTAAATGTAAACAGAATAAACCAGCAAGCCCTTATGTGCTCACCTGAGGGTAAAAGAAAAAGAGGAAGACCTAAAACAACCGTTAAAAACACCATTCTTAAAGAAGGGGAATTAATAGGCTGTAAGACCATCCAGGAACTAAAGCTGCAGGCAGCGGACCGCATAATATGGAGAACCAAAACTTCTGCCCTATGTGTTGCTTGCGGCACGAAAGGAGCAAACTAACCTATGTGTGTTAGGTAAAAATAATGTAAATTCAAGAAGGAAGCCAGAGGATAAATGAAAAATTATTGAGTCTAACGGGAATTGAACCAGTCCGTTCAACGGCACCAAATCGCCTAGCAACTCTCGTATACGAGATTTTCCGTACTTGTGGATATTATGAACTAATACGGATATTATATGTTATATGTTTGTTGTTACTGAGTTTTACTTCAATACCTGTACGGGATGTTCGTTGTTGCTGTAATAGTCATTGTCTCGATTGGTCCGTTCTCAGTGACTTGAGTGCACAGTTTGAATGTCTTGACAAAATCGCATCTTTTTTGGAGATGCGGTTAGTCAAGTACGGAAAAACTTGCTAGAGTTGCTAGGCGATTTTGTGCCGTTGAACGGACTGGTTACGCATGTGGTTGCGTCTGTGGGTCTCACCAATGGCACACTAGACAAACCACACATGCAACAGAAAACCTTAGTGGATGACATGCCGTTATATTGAGGTTATCTTCTTAGAAAAGCTTCATGGCATGTCATCTTTACAATTATGCTTTTATTTTGTTGTTGAAATGTGTTTCATGTTTACCTGAATGTATATTTATGCACCCTCTGTGGTTGGGAGGGAGCCAGAGATGTACTGTGCAGCACTGGGGAGGAGGAAACTGACAGCACTGTTTTTTCCTATGGCTGAAACCCATCATAGAGGCACGGTGACTCAGGACGTGACAATCCTTTTGACTTGAACATTTGGTTGCATGTCTGGAGCAATAGAGAAGTTCGGCATAACCAGTAGTCAATTGGTGGCGGGGCATGAGCACAGTGAACCCTCTCTTGGCTAGTGGCTAGGAGCAGTGCATAGATTGAAACCTACATTCCTGGAGGTGTGATAGTTATTCTCTGGCTCTGTCCCGGGGTGGGCCGAAAATCCACAGACTTCCCAGCAATATAATGCCATTTAACGGCATTAGGTCAAATGGCATGAGCCCATGGACCGCTGGATCAGCAACCAACCAACCAACAAACCAACGGACTGGTTGAATTCCGGTTAGACTCAAGAATTGTTCGTAAATAAATGTGTAGCTTTTTATATGACTTGTGTACATGCTAAAACTCGCATGGGTTGAACTTATTTATTCGTTAATAAATATAACATTTAACTCTTTTAAAAGATTATATTAAAGATATCCATTGTAGCTGCCAAACAAGTAAAGTATATTAGCAGCTGTTTGTGTCATATTGGAATGAGCAAAGAAGTTTACAAAGCGTTTTATATAACAAATTATTACGTAAGATTTTTGAAATTCTGAAATACGACTATTATACGACAAAGATACTCAGTAAAGAAATCACTACAACAATGGATGATTTATTGATCTACCAGTACGACTGGTGGGTCTACAATGTGATGAAGACGGATTGCGAAGACAAAGAGTTATTATTGTCCAAAGTGGTTTCAGAATCCGCCGAAGACGGATGTGACGGGCCATTGGCGCAAATAAAACGGCGACACAGAGCATTTCTATTCTCTGTACTACATCCTGCTGAAAATCTAGTAGGACAATGGTTCTGCTACAAGGGAGATCCAGCGGGAGTTTGAGAATGATCGCTGAAGAAGAAGAATATCAGAATGTGTAAGCATAAACGGGTAAGATCAAATAATACATGAGTTTATTTATTAAAACTAAGTAACATTCAGGAAAAAGTGGTCAACATACGTCTCTCCCACCCGTCGATGTAGCCAGAATCTCGCAGCTTGACCTTGGCTACGGATTTCAAGCAGGCGATGCAGCCCGTGGTGTGTCTTGGCTCTTTGCAGAGATAATGGAAGCCCATGTATCTGACATTGCAAGTGGAACAGTTTAGTGCTCCTGAAATGTATTAAGAAAATATCGTTTACAATCGTGGTTAGTTTCTTTTAAGAATTGAGATACTGTTTCTTGAAGTCTGGTCTTCTTCTCATTCAAGAGATTCGAGATCCTACCGGATCTCTCTTATAGAAGAACAATAATTCTACAATCTCCCACCGGATCTCTCTTATAGTAGAACAATGATTCTACAATCTCCCACCGGATCTCTCTTATAGTAGAACAATGATTCTACAATCTCCCACCGGATCTCTCTTATATAAGAAAATAATACTCACGTGTAAAACAGGTAATGAAGTCCTACTGAATGATGACTAAAACACTACACACTAACACTAACGGATGTAAATATGGTACATATAACAAAACAATACACAGAATATAATCAACAGATGACAATACACAGGACATATGTGTATATATAAGATAGAACAATGATTCTACAATCTCCCACTGGATCTCTCTTATAGAAGAACAATGTTTTTACAATCTCCCACCGGATCTCTCTTATAGCAGAACAATGATTATATTAAATTTCAAAAAGGATGTAGTCCAGAGAACTGAAATGCGTTGTGTTGCTGTTTTATTTGTACCGGTGATCCAACACATCTTACTTCGTGGTTGATAACTAATAAATTCAGTTCTTTTACTTCTTCCACCGAGCAAGGGAGTTATGCAACCATAGTGCTAGTATAGTAAGCCTTATCTAACCATAGTGCTAGTATAATAAACCTTATGTAACCATAGTGCTAATAAAGTAAACCTTATGTAACCATAGTGCTAGTATAGTAAATCTTATGTAACCGTAGTGTTAGTATAGTAAACCTTATGTAACCATAGTGCTAGTATAGTAAACCTTTTGTAACCATAGTGCTAGTATAGTAAGGCGGCAGTACGAAGAATTGGTTTGTATTTACATGAATGTAATCACGCTCAATGCAACCACATGCTTGACCTTTGTGCAGCTGTCTAGCGTCGCTGTCAAGCCCGTAGATAGATGGAAGGGGGAGGAAGAGGGGCTGGGGAAAAGCTAGCCCCACCCGTAGTCGCAAACCAGAGCATGCCTTTTAGTACCAGGAACCTAGCCTAAAGGTGGACTAAAAGCACCCCCCCCCCAAATCGATTTTTTAAACAAAATGGTTATCAAACTTTTCATCAGAAGGAATAATTTACACACGGAAATGAGCAGTGTCCAATATTGTGTATTGTTTAAATAGTTAAACAATCCCTCTCCCTCTCCGATGTGGGAAACGGGAAACGTATATACATCCCTGATTGCTATGAACATAGTCATAGACGTCCGCACTTTCTTTTCCATTCATTCTAAGCAGATTATTTGTAGTATTTCCAAGCCACAAGGTATTGTGATGTTTTTGAACTCTTTCTTCTTCTTCTTCTTCTTCTTCTTTCGTTCACTTGAAACATGTCTATATCTGTAATTCTGTCTCCTTAATAAAACTCACTGTCTTTTGTAGTTCATACAGTGTAGGCACCATAACTTTTTATAGATACAGACATGTTTCCATTGTGTTTTGTGCGTGGCATCCTGATTATCTGTGCGCCTTTTGGCTGTATGCCTCCGTCTTCAGCACTCTGCTTACTTGGGCAGGACTATGGTCCTGCTCGAATGGGACTGCCCGACCAGTCTTAGTTTCCAGCCCCTGATGGCTGAACTAAGCCCCATCACCACTGCAAGGTGCTGGCCTTGATGGGGTTTGAACTCTTTAAATCTTATGTTCTAGTAAATGATTTAAACGGTGATCTTGGTGACATTGTCATTAAGCCATTTGTACTGTGTTCACAACATGACCCTGTACATTGTAAGCCATACTGTCTAATAGAAACTCCAACCATTTAAAATGACTCATTTGACTATTTCCATGGTTTTCATTGGCGGTCACACAAATTATAATCATAATGACTAATGAAAATCACAGGAATCGTCAACTGTGTCATTAAGACGATTGAATTTCCTATTAACCATTAGGACCTATATTGAAGACTCATAGTTCACGATATCGCAATTACGATACATCTTGTTTACATGTAAACTGTACGAAGGATTCTGTAGATTATCAACTGAAAGAGTCCCTCGTCAATTATACATTACTGTGTGCTCATCTAGATTATCCTTCAAAAGTGACTGCTTCTGTTATTTTCATTCGTCACTTTGTGTATACTTTATATATACAGCCAATGAAAATCAAGGAAAAGTCAAATAGTTTAATTGTAAATTTTTTTTATTCTCGACGAGTTCACAGAACTGTATACGAGGAATAGGGTTTCATGTTACAGAGTTATTTGTTGTAATTTAGAGTCTCAGCAGGAGGTCTGCAGGTGTGTTGAAAAGAGAAGGATATGTATGGGGGGAACCCGAGTAAATAGAAATCAATTGTGTACGCCTTTGAGCGTTCTTTGTATAGATAAGTTATAGTCCGTTCAGAATCGTTTGCCGAGATGTTATGATTTATAATTCAAAAAGCTCTTGATGATTTCACATGAATTTTGGCATACGTTGTTAAAATGTCCATGTCGCGAAAACATATGTGTTACTTGATGTCTAGCTGTAACGGTTATTTGAAAGCGGCGAATTCTTTTGATGTTTGCCCATGTAAATATGATTTCGACCATAAACAAAATATTTTACAGTAATCTAGTGCAATGATGACCCATAGGCGTGTCCACAAAATTTTACATGGTGGCAGGTGTAAAAAAAATTTAAAATATATCTTTTGTTCGTAGAGTCAATTTGATATTGTTCCATGCTCTTGGTGTGAGTTTCACAAATGTTGTCGCTGCCTTTGAAATAAGTACATATATTTCTTCATGTAAGGAAATTTTGTCTGTAATAGTTGATCCAAGATATCTGAACTTCTGTATTGAATCAAGCGGGCTAATTTTTATAAGTAATGGTTGATGGTTTGCTTATAACATTTTTTTGAATTGCTTGGGTGGTATTGAGCAATGAAATGTTTTACAAATCAACTTGTAAATTTTGCAAATCAAACTTTTTTTAGTGTAGACTTAATCAGAGTAATGATCATTCATAATCAGACGAGTCAAATAGGTCGACTACTGTTTTCGGCTGAACAAACAACAAACCTTCCTTTTTCCAATATTCCTCTTCTTGGCGTAACACATGATCCTCACATTTCACCCAGTAGTCTTTATGTATATTTGATAGAGCCTGATTTGTAAGTGCCTCAATATCACATAATTTGAAAGTTGTATTTGTAGATGCTACGTGTCCTTTAATTTTTGCCCAAATTAGCTCTATAGGATTTAAGTGTGCATGATATGGAGGTAGTCTCAAACATCTATGACCATGTTCTTCAATTAACTTGTCTATTTAAAATATCTTTGTTCGTTGTGTCTGTTTTACAAGGTTAAGCAATTCGGGTTTCAAGTACCTGTCGGTAACTGGTATGTGTTCTTTTATGAGCCACGTTTTGATTGCATCCTTTGTACTTGATGATGTTGGGATTCTATCTTCTACGTTCACTACGTTATGGTATGAAGCATTGTCCATTATCAGACAAGAAGGTCTATCTAATATTGGAAGAATACTTTTTTCGATCCAGTCTTCGAATATGTGCCCATTCATTTCGGAGTGGTAGTCTCTATTGTCAATGGATTTTGAAATGAAAATTAGATGAGCATTCTGCAACAACCCATTATGTCTGCTACCTGCATGTGCAACTATCAAACGTTGCCCTTTACTACTTGGTACTGATCTTTTAATACTTCCATCTGCTAACTGCCATTCCTTTTCATTTGTATGATGAGCGTTGATCCAAGTTTCATCTAAATACACAATATCATAACCATTCTCGCGCATTCCCTTCACTTCACGTAAATACTTGCTTCTAAGAGCTACCAGATGTGGCTTTTCACAAATAATGTTTTTTCCACCAGCATACTTTCTAAAGGTGAAGCCTGCATTTCTTACAGTTTTCCATAATAAAGTTTTTGATATTTCAATGTCGTTATTAGTTTTCATCCAAATCTTCAACTTTCTAAGTGTCACTTCTTCGTTTTTATCAAACATTCTACATATTTCTCTTTTTACTAGGTCCTTATCGAAACTGTCTATCTTTTCTTTCCTTCCTTGCTTTCGTGAATTTGTTGGCAATAAATATCCGCTTGCTTCCACTATTCGATCAAATGAACGTTTACACAAACCTAAAATATGCATTGTTCTCTTCTCTGGATTTGATAAAGAACACTAAAGATGTCCCTTTTTACGCTCTCTGCAGAAGTATTGATAAATCTTTATAGCAATGTTATGCTCAGTAAAATATTTCGCTTTCAGATTCATTCTCACATAGACTTGCAGAAGGTAATATGCTTAGTGCCGCCTACATTCTGTAAATATTGAGACGTGCCTCTGACTTGTGACTTGAAATCGAGTCAATAGCCGTTTTTGATTTCACATAATTCTAAGTTCAGGAAAAATAATATTTGGTGCTAAACGGGAATTTCCATATGTAACATTGCTTTATACAAATGTACAGTGGAAACAACTACTTTTAGAACGGTGCACATTCTACCGTGAGGGTCATGCCTTTATATTTAATAATCAGCTGTGAGATGTAAGCATCTACATAATCCAGCGATTGTTTATAATTTAGATTAACTTTTTTTTAATATAGGTTAAATAAGGTATCTTTGATACTGGATCACATTTCTTTGATAAAAAAATATTTCTATAGCGACATTATTATTCTAAACCTAACTTCAAATGATCAATCCAAATGAACAATACGTTTTTGATAAAAATAATTTAACATCTCGGCAAACGATTCTGAACGGACTATAGTTATGGTTGTGGATGGTATAGCGAGCTGATGAAAACATTGAATCTGGTTTATGGTATGATGAACTGATGATGATATGATGATATGATGATATAATTGACTCTGGTTTATGGTATGATAACTGATGATAACACTGGCTCTGGTTTATGGTATGATGAACTGAAGATGATCTAATAATATAATTGACTCTGGTTTATGGTATGATGAACTGATGATAACACTGGCTCTGGTTTATGGTATGATGAACTGATGATAACACTGGCTCTGGTTTATGGTATGATGAACTGATGATGATATGATGATATAATTGACTCTGGTTTATGGTATGATGAGCTGATGATATCACTGGCTCTGGTTTATGGTATGATGAACTGATGATGATCTAATGATATAATTGACTCTGGTTTATGGTATGATGAACTGATGATAACACTGGCTCTGGTTTATGGTATGATGAACTGATGATGATATGATGATATAATTGACTCTGGTTTATGGTATGATGGGCTGATGATATCACTGGCTCTGGTTATGGTATGATGAACTGATGATATCACTGGCTCTGGTTATGGTATGATGAACTGATGATATCACTGGCTCTGGTTATGGTATGATGGGCTGATGATATCACTGGCTCTGGTTATGGTATGATGGGCTGATGATATCACTGGCTCTGGTTATGGTATGATGGGCTGATGATATCACTGGCTCTGGTTATGGTATGATGGGTTGATGATATCACTGGCTCTGGTTATGGTATGATGGGCTGATGATATCACTGGCTCTGGTTATGGTATGATGGGCTGATGATATAATTGACTCTGGTTTATGGTATGATGAACTGATAATGATATGATGATATCATCGACTCTGGTTATCGTATGATTTGCTGATTATGAGATAAGGATATCATTGACACTCTAATGGCATGATGAGCTGATAATATCATTGACTCTGGTTTATGGTATGATGAGCTGATGATTTATAACATCCCCTGTCTTTAATCCTTGTATCTGCTAGTCCTAGTATTTTATATTTCTTCTTTTCATGTTATCTATCAGGTCTTGTGAATAATTTTTTTAATCCTCTTGTGTTAATTGTAGCAAATTTAATATGATGCCTTTTCCTTTGTGGCTAGTAGAGAAAGTTTTTAACAGATAGGATAGAGCACAACTATGGATAAAACTACAGACATACGGAGTCCCCCAACATTTGATAAGCTTATGTCAGAGAATATACGTCAATAGTCAATGCGCAGTAAGAACTAGCACAGGTACATCGGATAATTTCCAAATTCACTCGGGAGTGAGACAACGATGTGTACTACCCCCCTATTGTTCATAACATACATAGATCACATTTGTAAAGTAGCAAAGACAATGGAAGAAAACAATTTGAAGGATAGCTTAAACGAAATGCTATTTGCAGACGACCATGTACTAGTAGAATCATCAGAAGAACAACTACAAAGACAAATAGATTACATCAAACATGCCAAATATTTAACATGAAGATGAATATAGAGAAGACCGAAGTAATGAAGAAAGGAAGAACAGAAGGAAACACCAACATATATATTGGAAACAATAGGTTTAAACAAGTGACATAATTCAAATTGACATACCTAGGAAGCAATATTAAAACAGACTTAAATAAGTGACAGAATTCACATACCTAGGAAGCAATATAACACCAGACGGCAGGATCAGCATAGAAATACACAATAGATGTAGTAAAGCATACCAAGCCCTAGGACAAATGACACCAATCTTCAGAAACAAAAATGTAGATTTAAACACCAAAATAACAATATTCAAACAATTATTATACCGACACTGTGCTACCAGAGCCAAACATGGACAACAATAGCACAAGATAAACGTAAACTTGTGACAGCTGAAATGGCATGCTTGCGTAGAATCCTAGGAATATCGCTAAGAGACAGTGAAAAATGAAGACATTACAACAAAGAACCGGTACCACTCTAATCTTGGAATATATTACGAGACAACGTGTCAAATGGTTTTCACACATCAGCAACTACCATCAGACAGCATACCACAACAATATATGCTACATAGACACATTTAATGCAGACCTAGAGGCCGACCACGAAAACGATGGACCACCGAAATAAAAAAGGCAACAAACTTCACAATATACTCAGCACACACGAAGGCCATCTCCAGAAAACTCTTCTACTCCTGAAAGGCAACAAAGGGTTTAGCGAATATATATATATATATATTTATATATATATATATATATATATATATATATATATATATATATATATATATATATAATATATATATATATATATATATATATATATTGATAGATAGATAGATAAATAGATAGATAGATAGATAGATAGATAGATAGATAGATAGATAGATAGAGCTGATGATGAGATAAGGATATCATTGACACTAGTTATGGTATGATGAGCTGATGATGAGCTGGTGATGAGATACGGATATCATTGACTCTGGTTATGGTATGATGAGCTGATAATGAGCTGATATCATTGACGCTGGTTATGGTATGATGAGGTGATAATGAGCTGATATCATTGACGCTGGTTATGGTATGATGAGGTGATGTTGAGCTGGTGATGAGATAAGGATATCATTGATTCTGGTTATGGTATGATTAGTTGATGATGAGATAAGGATATCATTGATTCTGGTTATGGTATGATTAGTTGATGATGAGATAAGGATATCATTGACTCTGGTTATGGTATGATTAGTTGATGATGAGATAAGGATATCATTGATTCTGGTTATGGTATGATTAGTTGATGATGAGATAAGGATATCATTGACTCTGGTTATGGTATGATGATCTGATGATGAGCTGATATCATTTACTCTGGTTATGGTATGATCAACGGAAGATATCATTGACTCTGGTTATGGTACGATTAACGGAAGATATCATTGACTCTGGTTATGGTACGATTAACGGAAGATATCATTGATTCTGGTTATGGTATGATAGTTGATGATGATCTGAAAATATCATTGACTCTGGATAAACCCATAGCTGTTCAGTTTTTCCCTAGCATAAGGAGAAGGATGTGTACGCTGATAGTTCTCGTAGCACGCTGGTTAAACATTATTCTCATTCCAACCCAGAGTTAGTTAAAGAGAAAACAACACTCCTAAAACTCTCCTATCCATAACGCTAAAAAAAATATTTGTAAATTAATAAATAAATATTCGTTGTCTGATGAACATAGACAATGTAAAAAAATCAAATGTGATTGAATAGACAAAAATTTCCGTAAAGTATGCTGAATGTAGTAATGTGATTGTATAGACAAAAATTTCCGTAAAGTATGCTGAATGTAGTAATGTGATTGAATAGACAAATATCTCCGTAAGTATGCTGAATGTAGTAATGTGATTGTATAGACAAATATCTCCGTAAAGTATGCTGAATGTAGTAATGTGATTGTATAGACAAATATCTCCGTAAAGTATGCTGAATGTAGTAATGTGATTGTATAGACACAAATTTCCGTAAAGTATGCTGAATGTAGTAATGTGATTGAATAGACAAATATTTCCGTAAAGTATGCTGAATGTAGTAATGTGATTGAATAGACAAATATCTCCGTAAAGTATGCTGAATGTAGTAATGTGATTGAATAGACAAATATCTCCGTAAAGTATGCTGAATGTAGTAATGTGATTGTATAGACAAAAATTTCCGTAAAGTATGCTGAATGCTAGTAATGTGATTGTATAGACAAAAATTTCCGTAAAGTATGCTGAATGTAGTAATGTGATTGTATAGACAAAAATTTCCGTAAAGTATGCTGAATGTAGTAATGTGATTGAATAGGGACAAATATCTCCGTAAAGTATGCTGAATGTAGTAATGTGATTGAATAGACAAATATCTCCGTAAAGTATGCTGAATGTAGTAATGTGATTGTATAGACAAATATTTCCGTAAAGTATGCTGAATTCTTCATATCCTATCCTGCATGATCCACATGTAGCAGGCAACCATGAAGCAGCTTAGCACGTCAATCTTATCCATTATTAATTCAATTCCTCGTCTATTGATGCCTCTGTTTACCGAGCACACCACCGTATGCTGGAAGGTGGATCCATGTGTCACCTTGGAGTGTAGACGCAGCTAAGCATCCCCCATGTAAACATCCCCCATGTAAGGGTGTACTATTGCCTCCAACCCTGTATGACAATCGCAGTATATCAATGACAATATATTTCTCCTTTGCTATTGAGTTATAATCTGACGTCGACGATGTTTGCCTTCTGTTGCGCCCTGGGGCACAAACTTGGATTAGGGCAAAATATTTAGGACTCATTCACCTTCTAGACATGAAGTGAGGAGGACTATTTTGTTCGCGACGTCCTGTTCGCCGACGATTGTGCACTAAATGCTACCAGTCTGAAAGACATGCAGGACAGCATGGACCTCTTTTCTGTGGCCTGTGATTGCGTTCGGTCTCACCATCGGTACCGCGAAGACTTTAGTAATGTATCAACCAGCGCCAGGTGTCCCCTACACAGAGCCAGTGATCACAGTAAAGGGATAAAAACATAATACTGCCAATAAGTTTGTATATCTCGGCAGCACCCTATCGCAAACTGCGACAATTGATTAGGATGTTGCCCGGCGTATTGCTCGTGCCAGTGCAGCATTCAGGAGCCTTCGTGCTAACGTCTGGATCAGGCGTGGTCTCAGTCTGACAACTAAATTGGACGTGTACCGCGCAGTGCTTCTACCAACACTGCTTTATGCTGCGCCTTGCTGGACTGTCTATGCGAGACACGCTCGACAATTTAACTTTTTTTAATCTTCGGTGCCTACGAAACCTCATGGGAATACGTTGGAAGGATCGTGTACCAGATACGGAAATCCTTTCAGAAGTCCCGCATGCAAAACATCCATGCAATGCTGACTAGGTCCCAACTCCGCTTTACTGGCCACATCGTCCGTATGCCAGACAAGCGTTTTTTGGGGTGAGGTATTTTGAAGTTTTTTTGCCAGACAAGCGTCCAAAACACCTTCTGAAAACATGACATAATATTTAGTACTAAAAAATAATAAATATAAGGGTAAAACACCTCCACCCGTAACAGTTTACCACAAAAAGATCATCATAATGAAATGACCAGCTCTGGGAAACAAATACCCTTACTAAAGTCGTACAACAGCACTGATTCCCCCTTCCACATCATACCGTGTCCTAGGATAATGAGACTAAAAACAACTATGAATTCCAACAAATGTTCAACGAAATCCCCCCCCCCCCACTCCACCTTACCTTGTCCTAGGATAATGGGAATAAAAACAACTATGGATTCCAAAAAATGTTCAACGAAATCTCCCCCCCCTCCACTCCACCTTACCTTGTCCTAGGATAATGGGAATAAAAAACAACTATGGATTCCAAAAAATGTTCAACGAAATGAAGTGATGATCGATATTTAAGAGTATTCCCCACTATCTGCTCTAGCAATCGCAACTCGTCCATGGTTCGAAGACATTGACCAACGTAAAACCTTCAAGAGCATTTTACATTATTCAATTATTCCACACACAATTTTGAAACCATTGACAATCAGCTGTCGTTGTACGTTTACTTGATTGTAAACAACAATTTCGCATTAAAATAAAGCAAGTTGACCTCACACATTTGTTTCGTAAACCGACTGGTATAAAGAGAAAGTATTAAATCGCTCGCCAGTCCGCTCGGTTTTCAACGGTGTTTAGCTGGAACAAAAGCCATAGAAACAATTAAAATTTAAGTGAGTCGTTATGATCTTTGTTATGGGATGTACGTCTGGAGTAAAATATCAAATGTTGTAAGCTGTAGGTTAAGTTTGTTATGCTCATATAAGAAAACATTGAAAAAGTAAGCAGTCATTCGAATATGTTTTCTCTCAGCAATAAACAAGATATCTATAAATGACGTCAACAATTTAAGGGACTGGGGATCTGAAAATGTTTGAAAGTTGTTGACAAATTGGAAAGGGGGGGGGGGGGTTTACACTAAGTTGATATCAACAATACTAATTTGTATGCACAAGTGAAATTGTTTAAATTTAAAAAATATGCCCCAAAAAATAAGAAAAAGTAGGGTTTTTACCTTCGCAATATTTTTTTTTTAAAGGGAAGAAAAAAAGGTGGGAAAAGGGGGTGGGGTTATATAATTATACAGGGGTGGCGGATCACTAAATTCTGGTCAGTTATTGACAATGGGAAAATGTGTAACAAACTGGCAAATAAATATTGACGTAAATTACGGGCTGCTCATAAAAATATTCAAATATAATGTCGTTGATTTGTGGTAGTGCAGTGTTCAGTCACTCTCCCGACGACCTGGAGATCCGGGTTTTGAATTTACTCGTTAGTTATAGTTTGAAATACAAATTACTTCTGTCGTTCACCCAGTCTCATCCAGGTTTTGAATTTACTCGTTAGTTATAGTTTGAAATACAAATTACTTCTGTCGTTCACCCAGTCTCATCCAGGTTTGAATTTACTCGTTAGTTATAGTTTGAAATACAAATTACTTCTGTCGTTCACCCAGTCTCATCCAGGTTTTGAATTTACTCGTTAGTTATGTTTTGAAATACAAATTACTTCTGTCGTTCACCCAGTCTCATCCAGGTTTTGAATTTACTCGTTAGTTATAGTTTGAAATACAAATTATTTCTGTCGTTCACCCAGTCTCATCCAAGTTTGAATTCACTCGTTAGTTATAATTTGAAATACAAATTACTTCTGTCGTTCACCCAGTCTCATCCAAGTTTTCAATTCACTCGTTAGTTATAATTTGAAATACAAATTACTTCTCGTTCACCCAGTCTCATCCAAGTTTTGAATTCACTCGTTAGTTATAGTTTGAAATACAAATTATTTCTGTCGTTCACCCAGTCTCATCCAAGTTTTGAATTCACTCGTTAGTTATAGTTTGAAATACAAATTACTTCTGTCGTTCACCCAGTCTCATCCAAGTTTTGAATTCACTCGTTAGTTATAGTTTGAAATACAAATTACTTCTGTCGTTCACCCAGTCTCATGGAAATATGATGCCGCAACTAATGCTCTGAAAATTTATGAGTATGGCGCCTTTGCTGCTGGGCAAGGCGATAGTAGATGGTGCTAATCAGGCTGTTTCTTGTCAGCCACTGACTAGGCAGATGAGCAAGTATGTGTGCTATATGACACTGATTCACATTTCATCTTACCTTTACCTGTGAAAAATAACATACACACACGCACGCACGCACGCACGCGCGCGCGCGCGCACACACACACACTAAACTGCAGTAAATCTGTCTACATGTTAAATGTAAACAAATATTTTAAAAAAAACAGACACGCAAAATGGCTAAAATAAATTTTTACAAAGAAGACTACACAGAATTAATGTTTCTACAGCAAAACTATTGTCACAATAAAAAAAAACAACAGAAACTGGAAATAGAATTGAACAAACTACATTTAAAGAAATCATGTAGGCATCCTTGTTGCCATGGGAGAATCAATTGGAAGTCGAGTAGAATACAACATAAATATTTATCACATGTTGTATAAACCACCGAAAACGGATGTGTCGGGCCATTGGCGCAAAAAACGTGACACAACGCATTTCCATTCTCTGGACTACATCCTGCAGAATATCTAATAGGAACATTGTCCTGCTACAAGAGAGATTGAACAGGAGTTTGAGAATGAACGCTGAAGAAGAAGAAGACGTGTTGTAGAAGACAAGGTAAATGTGGAAATCTCTCTCTGTGTGATGTGTCTTTACAGATCGTTGTTCTCACTGCCACTCCGTAAGGTTATCGGTTCTGTGGAAGCTGCACAGCTTCTTCCACTGTCATGCATCCATCTTAGTCTTGGGCTGCCTCATGTTCTCTTGCCTGGAACTTTGTCCTCCATGATTAATCTTTCTAATCCATTGTGTCTCTGTATATGCTAGTTTGTGGTTTGCTTTTTTTTTATAGTCTTGAGATTTCATTTATCTTCTTCTATGTTCAGATCTTTGCGGACGTCTCCTTTTATTCGTCTTTCTGTCCACGATATTTTTAGGACCATTCCATACCATTTAATTTCAAATGCCGATATGTTCTTTTCCATTGCAGATGTCACTGCCCACGTCTCACAAACCATATGTTGCCACTGGAAAGCTATAGCTTCTTAATAAAACATCCGTCTTCGGTGGTGCTCATTCATATTTGAAAAAGTAAGGTACCCATTACCATTAGAAGCATCGAATACAAGCCGAGGTACCCATTACCATTAGAAGGATCGAATACAAGCCGAGGTACTCATTACCATTAGAAGGATCGAATACAAGCCGAGCCGTATTTAAGGAATGGAAATGAGTTTATAGGGTTACATCCTCCCTCCCTTTCCTTGGTATATTAGACCACAGTTTTGTAACACTGTGCAACATGTTGGGACCTACAGTTATAGTATAATTCCTACGTCCATTAGTTTTAAACAACAATCCTACTGGAAGTATGTTGGTTTTCTACATAAATTATCTTCCAAAAAACTTTTAGAACTTTTAATAACAGAAAAAAAAAAACTTCCAGAACTTTTAATTTTTCAAGTGAAATCACTTTCTCCTAAGTAAAGTTGTACCTGATCCAACACATACTCAAACTCACTGAGAGAGATATTGATAGATATATATACATGGAAATATATAGATGGAAGAGATTGGCAATGGCATATTGCAAAATAACACGGTTGAAAAAACAAATGGAAAAACAATAAAATAGACAACGAAAGTGCTAATATTACGAAATTTTAATTTTTCCGGTTGCAACATACGGCTGTGAAACATGGACTCAGTAAAACAGCGGAAAAGAAGATCAACACCTTCGAGCTGAAATGCTACAGAAAGATACTTAGAATATCATGGAAGGAAAAAAAGAGAAACTCAGATATTATAAACACATTGAAGATTCCAGAGTGTTGGTTACTAAACACAATAACAAAAAGAAAATTACGTCTTTGGTCATATAAAAAGACACAACTGTTTAGAAAGACAAATAATGGAGGGAAGAGTACCTGGGACGAAGAGAAAGGGCAGACGATGAACTGACGACATTAAAGATAACATGAATACATCGCTAGAAAATGCAAGCCACATCGCCCAAGACAGAGAGAGGTTCAGAGAGTTCATTGGGAAGACAACGTTCTGAAAGGAATACGTCACATGACATATAGATGGATATATATATATATATATATATATATATATATATATATATATATATATATATATATATATATATATATATATATATATATACACACAGAGAGAGATAGAGAGAGAGAGAGAGAGAAAGAAATATAATTGATATAGTCACCACCGTATAATTACTTCTATTACGTTTATTCCGAACACTCCCTATGCACCCAGTTCCATATTAATCATGTATAGAGCGGTTTGTTTTTTTTTAGATCGTCGGGCTTTTTGGGGGGTAAATGTTCGTAAACACATTCTTGTGTGGGTTATAATTTACATTACTTGAACAGTGTGGGATTATGCTACCGTAAACGTTACTCTTAATTTGAAAACATTTTTCAAAGCGAACGTTTATTCTCTAATGTTTCATATACTTACACTACTGCTAACCAATGTAAACATAGACACTAAAGTTGCATTATACAAGACTATTATTATTCCATCACTATGCTGCCAGTGCCAAACCTGGTCAATGACAGCACAAGACAAAAGAAACATAGTGATAACAGAAATGACCTGTCTACGAAGAATACTCGGAGTGTCATTAAGAGATAGAATTAGATAACCAAAACAATACCAGTATTGGAACACATCAAAAGACAACAGAACAAGTGGTTTTCACACGCTTCCAGACTACCCACATATAGCATGCCACAAATGACCATGACACATACACATAACGGTTATAAAGCCAGAGGCAGACCATGTAAAAGATGGGTTACAGAAATCAAAGAAGCCACAAGAACAAGCTTACAAACAGCGCACAAGAAGGATATCTACAGAGAACTCTTCCATCCCTGACGCCGCAAGGCACACAAGGGACACAGCGTATAGGATAGATAGACAGACTGCTAACCACTGTTATCTCAAATGTCTTTTTTAGCAACTGCTAGGAGTGCTACCACTGATTTGCCACTACAAGTAATACCTATAGACAGAGAAATGAGGACACTTGACAAAGAACCGGCACCGCCCCAATCTTGGAGTATATTAAGAGCCAACATATCAAATAGTTTGCACACATCAGCAGACTACCAGACATCATACCACATCAAGCTATGCTACACAGATACAGTGAGGACATACCTAGAGGCCAACCACGAAAACGATGGACTACCGAAATAAAAGAGGTGACATTTTTCACAATATACTCAGCACACACGAAGGCCATCTGATGGCGCTGAAAGGCGATAAGGAGTGTACAAATATATATATATATATATAGATAGATAGATAGATAGATAGATAGATAGATAGATAGATAGATAGATAGATAGATAGATAGATAGATAGATAGATAGATAGATAGATAGATAGATAGATAGATAGATAGATAGATAGATAGATAGATAGATAGAGATAGATAGATAGAGATAGATAGATAGATAGATAGATAGATAGATAGATAGATAGATATTTAGATAGATATATATTTAGATAGATAGATAGAGATAGATAGATAGAGATAGATAGATAGATAGATAGATAGATAGATAGATAGATAGATAGATATTTAGATAGATATATATTTAGATAGATAGATAGAGATAGATAGATAGAGATAGATAGATAGATAGATAGATAGATAGATAAAGATAGATAGATAGATAGATAGATAGATAGATAGATAGATAGATAGATAGATAGATAGATAGATAGATAGATAGATAGATAGATAGAGATAGATAGATATATAGATAGATAGAATTAGATAGATAGATAGATAGATAGATAGATAGATAGATAGATAGATAGATAGATGATAGAGATAGATAGATAGATAGATAGATAGATAGATAGATAGATAGATATAGATAGATAGATAGATAGATAGATCGATAGATTAGATAGATAAGATAGATAGATAGATAGATAGATAGATAGATAGATAGATAGATAGATAGAAGTAATAACTGCTATTAATACAACTGAAGCAATAACGGCTACTACTGAAACTGCTACTGGTGCTGCTACTACTAATACTGCTTCTACTACTATTATGACTACCACTACTACTAATACTACTACTTCTACTACTATTAATACTGCTACTATTACTACGATTACTTCTCCTACTACTACTACTACTACTACTACTACTACTACTACTACTACTACTACGACTATTACTATTACTATTAATACTGTTACGTATACTAGTACTACTACTATTACAGCTACCACTACTATTACTACTACTACTAGCACAACTATTACTACTATTACCACCATATGAAGGTCGGGTGGCAACCACCAATAGCCACCAGACCAATCACCATGCAACATGATATTTCTAGAAGATGACGTGACTGTATAGTGAGGTTTTGTGTGTGAAAACCCCATCAGCATTCTATCTTTACATTTACATGTTTTTATGTCGTAATGTCCTGTTGATCATCCCACTAGAGGATGTCCAACTTGTAGCATTGCATTCCGTCATAGAACTTTGGTCATGTGATCGGGACCGTTAAGATCTCATCGGTTTGATGGTGTATGTCGAATTAAACCCAGAAACAAACCTGAGAAAAGGTAAACATGAGAAGAAACCATCCGATTCAAGACCTGATGATCCTACATGTGTTTACACATTTGGCAAACATGACACACGTCTTGTGTACCGGCAGACTGTAGATGGCGGGGAATGGAGAGTGATGAAGCACTCCGCAGATCCACTACCCATAGATGGGATCTGGGAAGAGCCATGACAAAGCAACATCGTGGCAGTTGAAAAAGACCCTGCAACTGAGTACGCCCTGAGTTTAACTCTATGAGTATCTTCGTAAATGATTTCCTTGACGTTCTTAACATTCACAAAACTATGTTTGTAGACGACCTTGCCATATGAACAAGGGGATCAGACTTACACCTGGCTTCAGAGAGACTTAGAAAAACCATTCTCACAATATCAACATACTGCAACTTCTGTAAACGGAGGATAAACATCAGTGAACCGCATATACAACATAACACTTAGCAACAAACAAAAAAGAAAACAAAATCACCCTTGAATGAGCTCAAATAAGTCGTGAAGAAAACCTAATATAACTATGTGTTCAGCTGGACAGAAGGATAGCATTCAACAACTTTATTAACAATATCACCAAAAAACCGTCTGTAAGGTTGAACTTGCTAAAATGACTTGTAAGTACATGCTGGGGAGCCGACAAGAAAAATTTAGACATACACATATAGACTACATCAGATTCATATTAGACTATAATCTTCTTTTACTAGTCACATCATTAAAAAAATTATTGAACACACTTGGACAGAGTACAAAACCAGGCTCACCGCTTCATTTGTGGTGGTATGAGATCAACTCCAACAGTGGCCTGTAAAATCGTCACAATGATAGAGAGCAACTAGACATTAGAAGACAATAGTCAACTATAGAAGTTGTGGAAAGATACAAATGACTCCCATAAAACCTTCCTAACGAAGAAGTAGTCAACAAATGGACATGAAAAACAAAAATTTTCTGTACAGTTAACAGAAGAACTAAACATCACATTCCTGAAGATAAAGAGAAAATCTTAAAAAAGTATCAAATATCCATCAAATCCATCCCTCATACTGCCCCCAAATAATCACTACACTAATTGACATGTCAGTAATGAAGGTAACAAACCAAAACACCTTTAAGTATATTGCACTAGAGATTATCGAGTCTTACCCCAAGGATTGAATCCAAGCATACACAGATGGATTAGACTTCAAAGCCACCATCAATGCAGGATATGGCCCTCTCCTCCATGAAAAAAAACATCAATAGTGTTATTTGCTTCTTGTGAGGATTTCTGCGGCAAATATGATGCAGAGGTGAAATCAATATCAGAAACACTCAAATACATCATCACGAAATACAAAAACGATGCAACACGCCCACAGAACCAAGTAATATTTACAAACTTTCTGTCTACTCTACAAGCAATTGAAAACTGGAATCCAACAGCAGAGAAAATCACAAGCAAAATAAGTCGAGCTACAAACATACATCATATGGCGTCAATACTACACAACAATGGATATCAAGATACACATGTATCAGCGGGAATGAAAGTGCTGATAAACTGGAGAAAAAGGGAGCAAGTATGCCTTAACCAGGAATTTCCACCAACCTTAGAACAGCTAAGCACATTATCCCCAAGAACTGTAAACAATAAGAAATGGACCGCTGGGCCACTGGCTCAAAAGAAGTAGTGTTATATGCAAAAATGTCCCAACCAAATCCACACGACAGCATACATGATCAAAACAAGTTGAACAAAACATTATCTACTGAGTTATCTACTGCTTTGCGCTTAACACATCCGATTTCAGCATGGGATCTGGATAACCTTGACCCTCACTATTGGACAACCAACCACATTTCTTTACTTCCAGGCCCCGATACCGTCTGGTGTATCATGTCTAAGAGGGCAATATGAAAGAAATAATTCAAACTTAAAATACATATTTTTTTTAAACAATGCCATTTGCATTTACAATACAGATAAGTGTTATACATACCTGCCACTAGGACGTTGAACGTTAAAAAACAAAATCCCACCACAAATACAGCGTTCATTGTGCCACTGAAGTAATCCCTTGTTGTGCAGTCACCTCCAAAGCTAATGTGTGAAGTGTGAGGTTAAATCAATAATAGATTAATTATCATCAACAGATCGTCTACAGACTAGTCTAGGCGATCATGGATCTCAACAACTACCATTATCGAAACATCTTATGGTCGTTGTTGATCAGGGTTGCCATATTGGTCATTTTATGCCTGATATCTCAAATTTGACAATTTTTAATGGCTACTGGACAGGCTTTGTTTTTAGCTATTTTAGTCCTTTTAGTCATTTTAAGGTTGTTTGAAAAGATATATATACTATCCCATGCTTCCTTATTCAAGTTTTACTACAAATTGTGTGGCATATTCTTTAGTGAATATTAACTAATTGCGTCTTGTTTGGAACTCGTGCCTACCTATTTGATTATTTCCCGTGGCAATTTTTTGTCAATTTATGTTTATCCTTTATTAATTTTAATATACTTTCATTTAGAGTTAGTGTTAGTTATGTACACCACAACTCTTCTAACCCTAACCCTAAAATAATTAATATTTAAATTAATTATTGATTAACTATTGATATAATAATAATATTATAATTATGCTAAAATACGCTGTTAAGCACGCGTTCCAAACAAGAACCAGCTAATTTATTAATACTGTCTATTGTGCCCATGCACAAATGTCGAATGAATAGCATACGTTTCAGACAGGTATTTTTGAGACTACTTTTCTCAGGATGTCTTAGTGGAAGCTTTGTTACTATAGTGAGAACTTATACAGCAAACAATGAGAACATAACTATTTATATCAGGAAAAAAACACTAATATATAATTGAAACAATAATTTAACTGAAAATATAGTTATTGTATAGTGGAAAAGACATGCATAATTTACTATGCCCAAAACTGCAACTTGCACTCATTCATTTTGCGTCTGAAAACAGTTCAGGCTTTGAAAATAACGTTATAATTAATTGTACGCTCATTCATTTACCAAGGGAAAAAAGGTCGGAATTGGAAAATAACGTTATAAGAACTAAAATTAAGCTATCGAAATCATATATCTGTCAATGAATGAATGTTTATAATTAGAGAGAGGTGATATTAGTTTGTATAAATGAAGCATCTTGAAAATTCAGCATGTTTTTAGTAGTGTATACACAATTTTGAAATTTGGCTATTTTTGACAATATTTACTAAATATTTGGCCATTAATAGATTTAACCTCTGGCAACCCTGTTGTAGGCACAACTTTGCTATCGTCTTTATTTTCTTTTACTTTCGGTCTCAACTTCTGCAGATTAGCATATACAGTTTGGAGAACAGATTGTTGTGTGTCAAGGTTTACATTTTTACCGCGATTTTCGTGCCTTTTGGGCCCCCTGCCCCCAATAAATCTGATGTCAGCTTCGCGTTCTAGGTCAATGTCCTATTATATGGGATAGAACAGCGTTTCCAACTTCCCAAAACCGTCTTCGTCGCCTTTTATGGCATGCATGGAAGCCCGTAAATAAGGGAGGATTTGGGGTGTTTAATCCCTCTTTTCATTAGGAAGTCGAAACGTGTTCTCAGCACTAAAATTGAGTCAAAAGGTGGGTACACCCCCCTCCCAACGATTTTCCCATAAAGAGACAATTACAATTCTAATATTAAAAAAGGGGAATTACACAGGAAAATGGGCGAATGTCCCTTTTCAAGACAAATACCCCCTCCCTTTTCTGGAGACGTATCTGTGGCCCTGCGTGCATGGTCACACGGTGTCCCATTTCATGCCCCGGTAGCACGCGGACGTTTATGTCCCGATGGCAAACGTCCAATATCTTCTAAAGCTGTTGCCTTGTTTCTTTCCTTCGATCATGCCATGTGTTTCTTTTGTACCCTATTTTGTGTCACATATCGAGGACCGAATAAAGACACAAATGGACTGTCTTTTTATCAATACTCACGTCCGGGTGTTGCCGATCCCGTAAGTGTGGCAATGAATAGTGACACTGTTACCTGCAATGCACATCGTAAGAGGCACCTAAGGAGGTTTTGGGGGTGGAGTTGGATTTCCAATCCCACAGACGGTCAAGTGACACATAAGCTAAGCTCAAGTATGATGTGGTCGAAAAAAAAGTGAAGATATCGCAACTGTAAACTATGACACAATACATTACGCTCTCCGGACTGCATCCTGCAAATCTTCAGGAATTTGAGAATGATCTCAGAATAAGAAAAAAAATCAATACTTAAACAAAAGAAATAATAATTTAAACATGGAACAAGGAAGATAAATTGGTAAATTTTGTGTAGAGGTACAGAACGCGCCAGAGACCGTCAAGTTTCTTATCTTCTTCTTCAGCGTTCATTCTTAAACTCCCGCTGGATCTCTCTTGTAGAAGGACATTGGCTATACCATATTTCCAGCAGAATGTAGTCCAGAGAATGGAATGCGCTGTGTCGCCGTTTTATTTGCGCCAATGGCCCGACACATCCGTCTTCGGCGGTAAGTTTCTTATAAACACTGCCACATGAAACTGTGCATCCGTTTAGAAAGTAATTGCAACCTAGTGAACGTATTTGTATTGCCTAGAAATCACTGGGTATTCGGCGGTGACTAGGGCATTTGAGTGGGTATGCACACAGAAGGTAACGTAGGTCTGCATCTTGAGTGAATCTATGATTAAGTATGATTAAGAAGGTACAAGTGGGTCTCGTTCGCGAACAGTGGATTGAGGCCTCGAGAAAGGCGAGGATGAAAGTGGTTATATTTATTTTCGTGCCGGGACATGTGGGTGTTCGAAGCAATGAGGGAGCGAATCAACTGGCATCATGCGCGATTGTGGCACAGGGCGATAGGGCAATAGATCGCGCTGATGTTTGAACTCCTTAAGAGATATAACACGCGAGAGTGAGACTAATGTGGATGATGATTCCTGTTCAATGTCTAGGATTAAAGATCAGGGATTGAAATGCGGTGTTGCTAGAAGTGAACATTTTTGAGGGCGCAGAAGAATGCTGGTCAACCAGCATAGGACTGGTACTGCCAGCAGAAGTGTAATAGCGGATACACTCAAGGAGAGATCGGAGCACCTATGGAAGTGTCCAGTTTGCAGTGATGATGATCCGACTACTGACTAACACTGGGTATTTAGTCTTGGTCTCCTGTGGTACATTCGTCTTTGTGTGTCTCCTGCGATATATTAGTTTTTGTTTGTCTCCTGTCTCCTGCGATATATTAGTCTTTTTCTCCTGCGATATATTAGTCTTTTTCTCCTGCGATATATTAGTCTTTTCTCCTGCGATATATTAGTCTTTTTCTCCTTTGATATATTAGTCTTTTTCTCCTGCGATATATTAGTTTTTGTTTGTCTCCTATCTCCTGCGATATATTAGTCTTTTTCTTCTGCGATATATTAGTCTTTTTCTCCTGTGATATATTAGTCTTTTTCTCCTGTGATGTATTAGTCTTTTTCTCCTGTGATATATTAGTCTTTTTCTCCTGTGATGTATTAGTCTTTTTCTCCTGCGATATATTAGTCTTTTTCTCCTGCGATATATTAGTCTTTTTCTCCTGTGATATATTAGTCTTTTTCTCCTGTGATATATTAGTCTTTTCTCCTGCGATATATTAGTCTTTTTCTCCTGTGATATATTAGTCTTTTTCTCCTGTGATATATTAGTCTTTTTCTCCTGTGATATATTAGTCTTTTTCTCCTGTGATATATTAGTTTTTGTCTCCTGCGATATATTAATCTTTGTTTGTCTCCTGTGATATATTAGTCTTTTTCTCCTGTGATATATTAGTCTTTTTCTCCTGCGATATATTAGTCTTTTTCTCCTGCAATATATTAGTCTTTTTCTCCTGTGATATATTAGTCTTTTTCTCCTGTGATATATTAGAGTTTGTCTCCTGCGATATATTATTCTTTGTTTGTCTCCTTCGATATATTAATCTTTGTTTGTCTCCTGCGATATATTAGTCTTTGTTTGTCTCCTGCGATATATTAGTCTTTTTCTCCTGTGATATATTAGAGTTTGTCTCCTGCGATATATTAATCTTTGTTTGTATCCTGCGATATATTAATCTTTGTTTGTCTCCTGCGATATATTAGTCTTTGTTTGTCTCCTGCGATATATTAGTCTTTGTTTGTCTCCTGCGATATATTAGTCTTTTTCTCCTGTGATATATTAGAGTTTGTCTCCTGCGATATATTAGTCTTTTTCTCCTGTGATATATTAGAGTTTGTCTCCTGCGATATATTAGTCTTTTTCTCCTGTGATATATTAGAGTTTGTCTCCTGTGATATACTAGTTTTTGTCTCCTGTGATATACTAGTTTTTGTCGCCTGTGATATACTAGTTTTTGTCTCCTGTGATATACTAGTCTTTGTCTTCTTTGATGTATTAGTCTGTCTCCTGTGATATATTAGTCCTTTTTCTCCTGTGATATATTAGTTTTTGTCTCCTGTGATATACTAGTCTTTGTCTTCTTTGATGTATTAGTCTGTCTCCTGTGATATATTAGTCTTTGTCTCCTGTGATATACTAGTTTTTGTCTCCTGTGATGTATTAGTCTGTCTCTTGTGATATAAAATTTACAAAATAACACAATAAAAATTAAAAAATAATTCTATGATTTTTTTTTTACTTACTCATTTGGTGTTATTCTTTGTCCATTTTCAGCATTCACAAAAAGTCTTGCATGAACCAAGAATTTTAAAAGAATTAAATAAATTGTATTGTTCCTGTCTACAGAGTGAAGAAAGATTCTTACTGAATTCAAACCATCTACCTGGAAAACTGTGGCGAACAGTGTTACCGGTGAAGTTTTAGAAATAATCCTAGAACACCCTTAAAAAATCCCAGATCGTCCCCAGATTATATAATGCATATAAATATGGCCATGGCCTGAGATATGCCTTAGCAAGGGAAGAGGATTAGCCTTTAAAAAAAAATCGGCAACTCGTTGATTTACGCGTGCAATTTTATCGTTTACATGAGACATGTGGTGACCTTTTTTCCCCAAAATCGGTAACAGGGTTACCCATCTTATGGCTGAATTCCTAGTACTAAAAATCGTTTTCTATTTCCTACAGGGGGGGGGGGGGGGTGTTAAAAAAAAACTCCAAATTGAGGCACATTTGACAAAAATACCTCTAGCACGCCAGACGATGGCAAAAAATCCCAGATCTAGTGCCATAACCCCAGCTGTGGCATCGCTGGTGTCGAAGCTTTTAAGACAAAATGAATTTTATTATTGCCATGTGATCACATTTAATTTATTTAAGCAGCTCAAGTCGTAAAGCACCTGCCTCAAATTGCATTTAGCATTGCGTGTCAATTTTGTTATGTATTTAGTGTGTACCCGTGTTTCTCAACACCGAGCTAACGCCACCTTTTAGAATGAACGACTCCAAAGTATTGCAGGAGCCCGAAAGGGGAATAAATAATAGCAACACTGTTATCTGTTATGCATCGGGTCAGCTGCATTTTTTATATTCTCTCTTTTTTTTTTTAACTTACTTGATTTAGTGTTGATGGTGCAGTACAAGTAGACGTCACCACATGTTTAATTATTTCCCTTGTCTATGTTTCTAAAATTCATGTTCATCATTTAATAATTGAAATATTTATTTATTTAAGGTTTTGGTAAAGGTTAGTTATATAAAACACAACTATCCTAACCCAAACCCTAAGATAATTAAATTTTAAATTATTAAATGATGAACATAAAATATAGAAACATAGACAAGGGAAATAAATGAACTATGTTGTGGCGTCTACTTGTACTGTAGTGTGTTGTGTAACTCTTGAATTCGAGTTAAGGTGTTTATAGCGAACGCCAAGTACATGTGATAATGTGTAACAAAATTCAGTAATCTGTCTACAAAACAGGACGTCGTAGATGGCGTCAATGCATACGCGTTTTCCTAGTTTTGGGCCACATACCACAATAGTCTCATGTCATTTATACCGTGACCGTTGATTAATATAAAAATTGATGACTCATTGGTAATAATACTTCAAAAGTGACACTATTTGACATTTTCTATTATTTTCATTGGTCACCGTGTATGAAATGAGATGCATAGGAAAAGCAGCAAAAGAACAAAAAAATGTAGTCAAATATATAGAAAACAGAGTTTGAAATGGTTAATTTCGCTTAATTTCGCCGAAGACGAATGTGTCGGGCCACTGGCGCAAATAAAACGGCGACACAACGCATTTCCATTCTCTGGACTACATCCAACTGGAAATCTAATATGACCATTGACCTGCTACAAAAGTTTCAGCGGGAGTTTGAGAATGAACGATGAAGAAGAGGAAGATCACTTAATGAAAATGATCTCTTATTGGCTCGCAGCAAGAGCATACAGTATACAATGGGAAACAACAGGAAGTAGAGGAAGAAACTGAAAAGAAGGTGGATGGAAAGAGTTACCAATGTTCTGTTACATCACAATATTTCTCCATATCTGTCAAATACTGCATGCCTCCCGTTAAGGAGTTGATTTGTCAAATACTGCACGCTTCCCGTTAAGGAGTTGATTTGTCAAATACTGCATGCCTCCCGTTAAGGAGTTGATTTGTCAAATACTGCACGCTTTCCGTTAAGGAGTTGAAGAGATGGATTTTGTAGCTGTGTGATAAAGCTCTTGCTGTCGCCAAGTCATGTACAGGATGAGTTTTTTAAATTTACCCTCCGACAGAACAAAAAAAAAATCCTTACTAGGAATGGAACTCTTGTCCTAACGGGTATGAGACCAGCGTTCTAACCTCTCGGTCATGCGCCTACCAAATGTGCCATACCCGAAAAACCGATCGATATTCAAATCCTGCAATGCTTTGCAAGAAAATCAGTGAAAAGAAAATATATGGACTTTGTGAATACTTTGTAGCGACATCTAATAAAATCACGGGAAAATTGAAATAGCGGCAGTTTGGAAGTATGAATCACAGTAAATTAACTGGATAGCAGTGGTAGTTAATGAGTTTGCCTCTCTTTTGGAGAGGCTTGCCCCTTTCAACCAGTGGACAAAATCCAATTAGGTTATATCAGGACACACTACCATAAAATATTAGAGGTAACAAAGACCCTATAAACGTTAAAAAACGACTTATAGCATTATCGAGTCCCTCGAAATATAT
>CM067305.1:15193622-15426122 GCA_034231615.1 Meghimatium bilineatum
ACAAAAAAAATGTACACGTTCTGTAATTTGATTTCAAATTGTGTAACATTATTGTATACATAATTAGTCAACAGATCATTCACGCTGCACATCGAACCACAACCGAAAGCTCTCGGATCTCAAGATATCCCTCAGAGTGTAGCGACTGATCACCTCCCACTCTGTGTTTTTTTTATTTACTGAGATTAATGATACACCTTTACTGAGATTAATGATACATATTTACTGAGATTAATGATACACCTTTACTGAGATTAATGTTACATATTTACTGAGATTAATGATACACCTTTACTGAGATTAATGTTACATATTTACTGAGATTAATGATACACCTTTACTGAGATTAATGTTACATATTTACTGAGATTAATGATACACCTTTACTGAGATTAATGATACATATTTACTGAGATTAATGATACACCTTTACTGAGATTAATGTTACATATTTACTGAGATTAATGATACACCTTTACTGAGATTAATGATACATATTTACTGAGATTAATGATACATATTTACTGAGATTAATGATACACCTTTACTGAGATTAATGATACACCTTTACTGAGATTAATGATACATATTTACCGAGATTGAAAGAAGGAATGAAATTCTATACATTAAGAAGCATGCCGGCTGTGATTATCCTGGGGGAAACAGAACATTCACATCATCTTCTTCTGAGGAAGTTCCACATTAGTGTTATTTTAGCTACTGTGGCACTCCCCACCTTGTTAGATATCATCTGACATTTGATTATCATTAGTAGTATTTCTTAGTATTAAGAATGTCACTACAAAACGTCAATGTGAAGTTGAAGAGATATCAAACATGCAATAAATAAACAAAGTGAAGAGATTTAAAACAATTTTAAGAATAAGCAGATTCAAGTCAATTTGGTAAACCTATTAATGTGTCAAGTAGAATATTAAACAAATAAAATTAGGAAACAATTTATAACAAGAATAAACATAAATATATAAAATATAACCATCGGGATCAGGTTGAAAGTGGCTTAAAACTGCAAGTTCAATTTTAAGACTATCGAGTTTGTTCCAGTGTATTCATCAACCATATTTATATATCGCCTGTGTGTTGCCGGGACCCAAAATGGGAAAAATACCAACACTATTCCATGTATGATGTAAGAGACGGCTAAGGAGATTCTGGGATGGAGTTGACTGTTCCATCGCATATAGGGTCAAAGTAATCCAGAAGTTATGTGGTAGTCGGGTGTGTCAGGTTAGAAGGCGCAGATATCACAACATAGTGGTAAATCATGACACACAGCACTTCGTTCCTTTGACTAAATCCTACTAATCTACAGAAGTTTGGGAATAAAGGCAACATAAGAAGAAGATTCAGCTGTATTGTGACAAGATTTGAAGGAACATCTTTCAAACACACAATGACAAGCCACTTTGATAGAATGAGTTTTAACTAGAATAGACAAATTTCTACAGCTCGAAAAAAAACCCAGAAAGATACATCGACAGAGGATGGAAACATACAGCCAATATGACAGTGGCAGACATGCATGCAAACAGCAGACAGATAAATCGATAGGCTGAAGACTGACCGACAGATAAGCAGATATATTTTAGCCATGCAGCCAGACTTGCTGTATATAGACAAACAGGCATATTGACAGACTGTTTTTTTGTTGTTGTTGTGAAGACATGTTATCTAGTCGTGTTGCGTGATACCAAGATTTCTGGTGCGCCTCTCGGCCTGGTATCTCCGACTTCAGCACCATTGCTTGCTTAGGCAGGGCTGTGATTCTTCTCCATGTCAGGGATGGCCCGATCAATCGTAGTTTCCAGTCTCTATTGGCAGGAATAAGCCCTCATCTCCACTTCAATGAATTAGTATCGATGGGGGCAGACTGATAATGGATACCATGTAAAAACATATATATATTCTGAGCATCACACGATCTTTTTGTAAACGACATCATATAAAACACAACAAAGAGTCAACAAACATCATCTTCGAAAACACAACAGTCAAAAAAACATCATCATGTAAAAACATAACAAAGAATCAACACATTATCATGATATAAAAACACAACACAGACAACAAAAATCATCATATAAAAACGCAACAAAGGTCAACAAACCTCAAAGACAATCTTTTGTTTCCGTCAGCATCAGAAACAATTGGTCGTTCAGGTTTCAGCATGGTCGAACCAAAATCATTGAAATCTGGTGCCGTCAGTGTAAACATCTCTTTACGCATGCGCTCTAGTTCCCTGTCAAACTCCTTCCACTCATCCCCCATATCCTTAAAAAGGTCCCCAAAGACTTGTCTTTGACGTTCAAAAAAGCTCCAGTTTTCCCGACGAAGAGGGACAAGATGCTCCATTTTTATGTATGTTTATTTAAACAATTGTTACCAAACTTCCTTACTTGCTACACTCTAAAATATGATTGGTATTCCTTACTAGCTACACTCTAGAATATTATTGGTATTCTTGGACAACGTTTTGGTGACTCTTATATGATTATACAATTTATCTTATTTAATCAAAATATACTCTTGAATCTGCAAATAAAAATAATCATTATTAATAAGTCATTAATCAATAATAATTTTGGTTGTAAAGCTATAATAATAATGATAATAGTAATAATAATAACAATAATGGCAATAAAAATAATGATAATAGTAATAATAATAATAACAATAATGGCAATAACAATAATGATAATAGTAATAATAATAACAATAATGGCAATAACAATAATGATAATAATAATACTGATAGCATGAATGATTATAATGATGATGATGATAATAATAAACATAATAATAATAATAACAGTAATAATGATAAGAATAAGACCCATACAAGTCGGTAGATAGGTGGCGTTTGGAATGTTCGACCCCCTCCTCCCCACCCCCTCCCTACTTAGGAAATCATAACATGATTTCAATGACTAAGGATTTCGCAAAAAGGTGGGTAAAGATCACCTTGCGGATGACTTTTTTTTAGGTACCCCCCCCCCCTCTTAATGACGACTTTTCTACGACCATGGAGCCATTATCGTTATGGTCGTAGGCGTTCTAAAACACATCTGTTATCAGCTATACGTACGAATGTAGACAAATCATTCCCAGACCTTAAACCAAGTGTAAACCAAGTGTGTTCTTTTTCTTCTTCGTGGTTCTTCAGTCAGATATCAGGTTACAGAACCAATAGCTTCAGTCTGACATCAGGTTACAGCACCAATAGCTTCAGTCTGACATCAGGTTACAACAACTATAGCTTCAGTCTGACATCAGGTTACAACAACTATAGCTTCAGTCTGACATCAGGTTACAGCACCAATAGCTTCAGTCTGACATCAGGTTACAACAACTATAGCTTCAGTCTGACATCAGGTTACAGCACCAAAAGCTTCAGTCTGACATAAGGTTACAGCACCAATAGCTTCAGTCTGACATCAGGTTACAGCACCAAAAGCTTCAGTCTGACATCAGGTTACAGCACCAATAGCTTCAGTCTGACATAAGGTTACAGCACCAATAGCTTCAGTCTGACATCAGGTTACAGAACCAATAGCTTCAGTCTGACATAAGGTTACAGCACCAATAGCTTCAGTCTGACATCAGGTTACAGAACCAATAGCTTCAGTCTGACATCAGGTTACAGAACCAATAGCTTCAGTCTGACATCAGGTTACAGCACCAATAGCTTAAGTCTGACATCAGGTTACAGAACCAATAGCTTCAGTCTGACATCCGGTTACAGCACCAATAGCTTCAGTCTGACATCAGGTTACAGCACCAATAGCTTCAGTCTGACATCAGGTTACAGCACCAATAGCTTCAGTCTGACATAAGGTTACAGCACCAATAGCTTCAGTCTGACATCAGGTTACAGCACCAATAGCTTCAGTCTGACATCAGGTTACAGCACCAATAGCTTCAGTCTGACATCAGGTTACAGCACCAATAGCTTCAGTCTGACATCAGGTTACAGCACCAATAGCTTCAGTCTGACATCAGGTTACAGAACCAATAGCTTCAGTCTGACATCAGGTTACAGCACCAATAGCTTCAGTCTGACATCAGGTTACAGCACCAATAGCTTCAGTCTGACATCAGGTTACAGCACCAATAGCTTCAGTCTGACATCAGGTTACAGCACCAATAGCTTCAGTCTGACATCCGGTTACAGCACCAATAGCTTCAGTCTGACATCAGGTTACAGCACCAATAGCTTCAGTCTGACATCAGGTTACAGCACCAATAGCTTCAGTCTGACATCAGGTTACAGCACCAATAGCTTCAGTCTGACATCCGGTTACAGCACCAATAGCTTCAGTCTGACATCAGGTTACAGCACCAATAGCTTCAGTCTGACATCAGGTTACAGCACCAATAGCTTCAGTCTGACATCAGGTTACAGCACCAATAGCTTCAGTCTGACATCAGGTTACAGCACCAATAGCTTCAGTCTGACATCAGGTTACAGCACCAATAGCTTCAGTCTGACATCAGGTTACAACAACAATAGCTTCAGTCTGACATAAGGTTACAGCACCAATAGCTTCAATGAATTGTGTGAGTCGCTTTAGATCATCCATGGAACCACTAAAGTCTGAAAGCAGTGCCGTCTCAGTAGGCCATATTTTCTCCCTCTCTTCTTGGTAGAGTTGACAGTCATGAAGAATATTTTCTGCAGTCTCTGGGCTCAGTCCACAGTTGCACAGGTCTGTCTCGCCAATCTTCAGTTTTCGGAACATGTGACTTCTCAGTCTGTTGTGGCCAGTTCGTAGTCTGAAGGTGATGGTTTATTCATTGCGTGACATTTGATAGTAGGGATCATTTGGTTCTGCAGTTGGGTTCATCTGCTTCCACTTTTTCTTATATTCTGCTTTTAACATAGTCTTACATTCATAATACGTGTTATCACTTTCTATTTGTTCCAGTGATTCCCCTTTTCCTTGCCAGGAGATCAGCGTTTTGATTTCCAAGTATGCCACAGTAACCAGGGATACACTACAGTACTGTTTCTTTGGTAGTACTGCTGAGGTGTTGTAGGCAGGCCATAAGTTCATTCATGCTCATGTTCTCTACTTCCACCCTCAACCATTCGGTGGAACGATATTACAAACTATCTTCTAGATTATTCTAGCATCTCCTCTAGATGTTCGTGTTTTCAAGCGTACTACGTTGACATTTATTTTCAATTGGAACTAAACAGAGCCGAGAAGGGGGTTAGTACAAATTGGTACGGTATTTTTCTATGAATATCGCTAAGTTACAAAGTGAGAATTGAAGACATTAGACAAAGAACTGGTACCATCCCAATCTTGGAACATATTTTTTTTTTAAAACCAGATTAAATAGTGTGGACACGTCAGTAGACTACCATCAGACAACATACCACAACAAGCTATGCTACACAGATACAGTGAAGGCAGACCTAGAGGCCGACCACGAAAACGATTGACCACCGAAATAAAAGAGGCGACAAATTCCACAATATACTCAGCACGCACGAGGGTCATATTTAGAAAACTCTTGCACCCCCTGACACTGAAAGGCAACATAGGGTTTAGCGAATAGATAGACTAACAATGTTACAGACAGATATAATCCATCGATTATACCGAGCATATTTAACACATATATACTAATGTATATGTGAATTATGTGAAGAACATAAGATGCTCTTGCAGGTCAACATGAACATCTACTTATAATCAGGACCGGATTTAGACTTTATACGAGGGTGTCACATCGGTTACTCAACTGAGGAGGACATGTGCTTTTGTCAAGAAATATCTACCTGCTGACATCTAAAGTAATTACATCATTATCATCATCATCATCATCATCATCATCATCATCATCATTATCATCATCATCAGCAGCATCATCATCATCATCATCATCATCATCATTATCATCATGTCGTAATAAAAAAACCTCGCTGTTCTTGTTAAGAAGTTTAAAATTTATCTCTCTTACACTTTCCATTTTCTTGTTTGTGATACATCTTTGCGATTGATAAAAGGATTGTTTGAAAATCGTATATTGTCCATGATTATCAGCAATTAAAGATGTTGTACACAGGCATTAGCTTTAAATATTGATACGCCATACTACCGTGTTGTGCTGGGGCCCGAAAGAGAGAAAGGAATAGCGGGCGCTATTACATGATATGCATGTCAGAAAAAAACGACTAATAAGATAGTTAGGGTTATGTTTAGGGTTAGGTTTGCTGTCCTATCTCGTTGCAAAGTAACCCAAAAGCTCTGTTGAAATCAGACCGAAATGGGAAGATATCACATCCGAACTATAAACCAGACACAGTACATTCCATTCTTTGGACTACATCTTGCTAATCTGTAGGCGTTTGAGACCGAACTAGAAAAAAAACAACAATGCTGCATACACATGAATTCCCATAAAATCTTCCAAGGTAAACAGCTTCGCGAAGTGACACTTAATTTATCCCAGCAGTTGTTTAGTTGCCTTGTTAGCAACACTCTCTCAACAGAATCACATAAGGTTTTTCTCTAGGCAAATTAAAGACATCATCTGTTATCAATTTCTACTGTAATGTATGCCTTCTTTCAATATTTAGTTCATGTGCAGGAACTAATTGAAAAACAGTCCACCGTTCTTTGCCCGGATTTCGTATTTATTCTTGAAGCTCCGACCAGTCTTGAAGAGATGAATTGTTGACGGAAAAAAATAACACGTTTACCCTGTTCCATCTATATTTCTTGTGCTTCTCGTTTCTTCTTTGTTATTATTTCCCCTTTGCCAGCTGGAAACCAGACAAGATATTGAATAACCGCATCGTTTATGTCCTTCAACTCACCCCTGAATAAATAGTTGAACGCTGAGTAGAGCCGACGTTTCTGCACTCACGATTAGTTACATGTCTTTAACGAAAAGTATTATTGAAACATTTAAGCAGTAACTTCGGCAGTGATAATGTAATTTCTTTCATGTCAGAATAAGAACACATTTTTTTATGATGATGATGAAATAATCCCTTTAGCTGTGATCAGTTTGTTTTTTGCCACATGATGATGATGGAATAATTCCTTTAGCTGTGATCAGTTTGTTTTTTGCCACATGATGATGATGGAATAATTCCTTTAGCTCGAACGTGTGTTGCTGGGGCTCGAAAGGGGAGCAAAGAATATCAACACTGTTTACTTTCCACGAATGTCGTAAAAGCGACTAAGGAGGTTATGGGATGGAGTTAGCTGTCCCATCCCATATAGGGTCAGAGACCCAAAGCCATGCTGAAGTCGGATGTGTCAGGCCGAAATGCGCAGATTTCGCATCGCTGCTGTAAACCATGACACAGCGCATTCCGTTCTCCGGACTACATCCTGCGAATCTGCAGGATTTTAAGAACGAATGCAGAAGAAGAAGAAGAAGAACCCTTTAGCTGTGATCAGTGTGTTCTTGCCACATGATGATGATGAAATAATTCCTTTAGCTGTGAGCAGGTAGCTTTTGACAGTCCATATCCCTTCTGACAAAAAGGACATGTTTTTCTTAGTTGTGCAATTGAAAATGGTTCAAAGGAGTAGAGGATTGATTTCACTGTACTTGGTTTCCCATATTTACTCCGTCACTCTCAACGGAGCGGCACGTCGTCTGTCGAGAGTACCACTCATAGCACGTAACTCCGTAGCTTCAAGCGATAATCCGCATGGATCTCCGAAAAAAATCGACCTTATACATAAGACGACAAGAGCCAGATTTGAACCCATATTCTCTTGAGCACAATGCGAACTGCTTAATCACAATGCTAGGCAGATCCCCCAAAGGTGTTTGTGGGTGTGTTTAGTTGTAAATTTAGTCCCTGGAGGGAGGCATTCCAGTATTTTAGGAGTACTATTTCCTGCACGAGCACAAACATATTTCTGGGTCTACTATCTCATCATTCTTCTGTCAGATTTGTTGACCCATCACTATTGATGTCACATCTAGCATTTTGCCTCACCTACGATCATTCCACAAAAGGACAAAAGTGCAACGTTCGCTGACCTGCATCTTTGAACCATCCATAGGTATTATTTGATAGTAGATAAACGTAAGACATTGAGACAAGATATGACAATGATGATTTTTATTTCACAGGTGACAGGTGATTAGACTATCCCCCAGCTTTACTTAGTCGCCTCCTATGACAGGCCTGGAAAGAAGACAGCAGTCTTATTCTTTGCACCCTGAAGTAGAAATCCAGACCTCGGTTACCACATTGGCCAACATAGTTTTTAGTGGGTAGACTACAAAAGTGACCTACCTGGATACTGATCTAATAATTGACATACCTGGATACTGGTCTCATAATTGACCTACCTGGATACTGGTATCATAATTGACCTACCTGGATACTGATCTCATAATTGACCTACCTGGATACTGATCTCATAATTGAACTACCTGGATACTGATCTCATAATTGACCTACCTGGATACTGATCTCATAATTGACCTACCTGGATACTGGTCTCATAATTGACCTACCTGGATACTGGTCTCATAATTGACCTACCTGGATACTGGTCTCATAATTGACATACCTGGATACTGATCTCATAATTCATGGGAGGACGTGGTAAATTTGGTGCTTAATTACATCAAATACTTCTACCCTTCCCCCAATTTCCCATTTTCAGAAATTAAGTTCTTACCCTGGTAGAAAATGGCGATCCTGTGGTACTGAATCATGTGATCCTGTGGTACTGAATCATGTGATCCTGTGGTACTGAATCATGTGATCCTGTGGTACTGAATCATGTGATCCTGTGGTGTTGATGTTGCAAACTAAGTGTCTATAAAAATCAGTATTGTCGACATCAACTTTCATCAACCCCCCCCCCCTCTTCCCCTTGACAACAGCTGCCTAACATTTTCAGACACCCTTCCGCCTAATTGTTGAAGTAATTGTATGGACACACTCTACTAGGATGCGCGCTGATTGTTGCAACAGCTCGCTGATCTATATCGGATCTAAACCGTGCATGTTGTATCCCCAGACATGTAATGCCAGGTTTGATTGCACATTTTCCTACTCTCTACGGCAGTGAATCCCAAATTGTTTTCCCCGGTACCACTTGCCGATTGTTTTCTATTTCTTTCCTAATATTAAAGTTTCCTAAACATATTAAATTCAAATGTCTTTTTGATAGCTGACACAGTTCTGGTCAATGAGAACGGAATTTTGTTTTTGTAGAATGGACAGTTGTAAAAAAAAGAACTTGTACAAATTTATTCATACCTATTTTGCAAAGAGTACACCTCATGCACCCCAATATATTTCTCTCACTGACATGAGTCTCCTTCAAGTCGTAATCGAGCCTTGGGGGGTCTACATAGAACACTTTGGGAAATATGCTCAAGATGTTCCAAATGTTTTCAATAAGCATTATTCTGCAATCAGTTTGCCACTAAGACTGCCAGCGATGCCACTAAGAGATATTGAGATATTCGCAATGGTGTAGCACAGAAAAGACTCAAATGACCTTTTGACCTACTTTACATTTTGTTAAAAATATAAATGGATTCGTATTTAACCCCCCCCCCCCCCAATGCCACTCCCTCTACCCCCGACCACCCAAAAATATGTGGTTAGACGTAAGCAAAAACTAGACATCCATGAACAAACATTTACATATTGACATAGGTCGTCTGCTGGATTCCGTTAGAAAACAGATTGTTTATGTACGTTTACTTTTGCTTTTCTTTCCATACCGCAGTGAGTTTGTTTTCCTTTGTTTTATCTTCTATCTACAACGTTTACAAAGACACATGTGTTTTAGAATATCCAGGCAGGACTGTCATATTGTTCATTTCATTGACAGAATTCACAAATTTGGTCATTCTAAAATGTCACTGGGAATGTAAAAGTATGCAATTTTTTAAAAATAAATATCTATGCCAATTTAGAAATGTATTCTACTTTAAATTAATGAAGATATAAAAAAAGTGATGAAATGCTACTGAATTATACTTAGATTATCATGGAAGGAAAAAAAAGAGAAACTCAGATATTATAAACACATTGAGGGTGCCAGAGTGTTGGTTACTAAATACAATAGCAAAAAGAAAATTACACCTGTTTGGTCATAAAAAGAGACACAACTGTTTAGAATGACAAATAATGAAGGGAAGAGAACCTGGGGGAGGAGAAAGGGCAGACCAAGAAGTCGATGGGCTGACGACATTAAGATAACATGAATACATCGTTGGAAAATGAATACATCGTTGGAAAATGCAAGCCGCATGGCTCAAGACAGAAAAGATTCAGGGAGTTTATTGGGAAGACAACGTTCTGAAGAGAATACGTCAAATGTTAACATACAAAATGTGTTGTATCACAGGTATAGAAATGTTTCTACCGTGACTGCTGTCAAAACGAAGCAAAGAGAATGCAATTTAAATCTTCCAATAGCAGTTATTAACAATAAATTTATTTACATTTCATCAGGTGACATATTCTTTCTAGAGCGCAGTTTTCCCTATGGATCTCTTGAATTCTTCGCTGTCCTGAGCAAGTTGTCCTATTTTTTGGGGGACATGCGCAGGCATTCTTTAACGTATTTTATCCAACGGCGTCTTGGGTGGCCTTTGCCCCTGTTGCGGTCTATCACCCCCTATAGTAATACTCTCTGCATGCCGTCGTGTCTATTAATGTGACCGAAAAAAACTAGGTTTTTCTTTAATATGGTGTTCAGAAGCCAGCCTTCCTGGACGTTAATTGCTCTTAACACTTCCTGGTTTGTTTTCCTTGTTATCCATGGTATTCTCAGAACTCCTCTATAGCACTTTAATTCAAATGATGTTATTCTCTTTTATTTATTGTCCATGCTTCACATCCATATGTCGCCACAAGTAAACATACATATTCGTAGCAAACACAACTTGTTTCTTATGTTAGTACCCTGCATTTGCATTTCACTGGAATACATTAGATTTATTATTTTTGCATTAGTTTTAGTGCTCGAAATATTGATTTAGATTTTTATTTGGCCATATCTTACCTGAAACGTGGCAACAAACAGTTTGATGTACCTGGCAACCCTATCTCCAGCTTCACTACAGCAATCTGCCTTTTTGGTTACACCGTTCCAAAATTACAGAAATTATCATTTCACCGCTGTACCGCTGTTGTATGTTTTCAATGTTATTAGGCGCGTTGATTTCCATCGGTAATAAAAGTTCACGCACTTCATCGTATTAAGTTCATGTTATGTAATTATTTTAACATATTTTTCAAAGCTACATATCCCAGCTGTGGAACATTCATCATTGCTAAAGGTAATGGAGAAATGGTTGATATCTCACTCAATATGATGATATATTACTCAAAATGATGATATCTCACGCAATATGATTCTGTGCTACTCAATATGATATCTCACTCAATATGATATCTCACTCAATATGATATCTTACTCAATATGATATCTCACTCAATATGATATCTCACTCAATATGATGAAATCACACTAAATATGATGATATCTCACTCAATATGATATCTTACTCAATATGAGGATATATTACTCAATGCGATGATATATTACTCAACATGATGATATATTACTCAACATGATGATATCTCACTCAACATGATGATATATCACTCAACATGATGATATATCACTCAACATGATGATATATTACTCAACATGATGATATATTACTCAACATGATGATATATTACTCAACATGATGATATATTACTCAACATGATGATATATTACTCAATATGATGATATATCACTCAACATGATGATATATTACTCAACATGATGATATATTACTCAACATGATGATATATTACTCAACATGATGATATATTACTCAGCATGATGATATATCACTCAACATGATGATATATCACTCAACATGATGATATATCACTCAACATGATGATATATTACTCAACATGATGATATATTACTCAACATGATGATATATTACTCAATATGATGATATATCACTCAACATGATGATATCTCACTCAACATTATGATATATCACTCAACATGATGATATATTACTCAACATGATGATATATTACTCAATATGATGCTATGCTACTCAATATGATTTCTCACTAAATATGATTTAGCGTCTGTTACGTGTGAGGACGATGAAATAGCAGAAGACAAACATTTTTACCGCATCTAAAACAAGATATGGACAAATATTTGTCGAAATGTCACATACCTGTACCTACCTGTAACAGGTTATTGCAACATTCTGTAACTTAAAAGGATGAGGAATGAGATTCGGTCAAAGAGATACATGATATTTATCATGTGATCTTTATGCAAGATCGTTTTTCAACTACTCATAGGTCATAGAATATATGATGTATTACTTCTATAACATACAGGACTAACATAATACAGGCACGTAGATAGTGAGGTGGTTTGAAGGGAACATACATGACCCCATATGCAGGATTACCATAAGTCTTACACTTGAAACCATGACCACTAATAGTGACAGAAAAAATAGAACACGAGATCGACAACTGGGACAATATCGGTGAAAACTGGGACCAACAAAAGTGATACGAAAAAGTGGAAACCGAGACAGACCAACGTTCCACTTGTGATGTTAGTTAGTTAGTTGGTCGTGTGATCATCATCACTGCAAACTGGACACGTCCATCGTTGCTCCAATCTTTCCCTGAGTGTATCTGCCATTACACTTCCGATGACATCATTGGTCCTACGCTGGCCGTCCACCACTCTTTCGCGCCCTCCAAAATGTTCACTTCCAGTAACAGTGCATCCTGAACCCTGATCTCCAATCCCGGCAACCGAAAAGGAACCACCATCCACATCAGCCCAATCCCCGCGAGCCATATCTCCCAAGGAGTTCAAAACGTCAGCTCGATCCACTGACCCATCGCCTTGTGTCACAATCGGGTATGACGCCAGCTGATCTGCTCCCTCATTGCCCCGAACACCCACAAGTCTCAGCACGAAAACACATGTAACCACTTTCAACCTCGCCCCCCCCCCTCAAGGCACAATCCACTGTCCGCGAACGAGACCCACCCACACCTTCCCAATCACACTCATAGACTTACCCAAGATGCAGACCAGCGCCACCCTCTGTGTGCATACGCACTCAAATGCCCAGGCCACCGCCATGGTCTCCATGGTCATGCTACTCGTAGTAACCGCAAAGGCACCACTCCCCTTCCTGATCGTTTTACCTGCGCACTGAGCTGTGAAGGCCCAAACACTGCGAAAATGTTCAATCACAGATCCATCAGTGTATATAATCACATCCCCCTCTTTGGCGTTCTCACTGACCAAAGCTTGCACTTCTTGGTTGGGATAGCTGTGGAGCATTGGTCGCCTCTTACGACATTCATGACAGGTGATAGTGTAACTATTCTTTATTTCCCTTTTGAGCTCCGGTAACACTAAACAGGGTCATTGTTAATATCTTCCTGATCTCTTCTGTATGATCTCAGCTGTGATGTTATTAGTTGACCAAGCTTCAACAGTTGTTGATGTTTTCTAGTGGATCGTTGTATAGTTATTGTAGGCGTGAGTCCATATCTATACATTCTGACATCAATTAGATTTTTCTTCTTTGCATTTAGTAAAATATGCGTTCTCTTTTGGAACCCCTGTCTCCCTGCTTATTTTAGCATTAAATTAATCTAAATATATAAATAATTAAATAATAATTAATTATTCATTTTACTTAGTGTTAGAATTAGGGGTTATGATTTATATAACTAACCCTAACCCTAAATAAATGTATATTTAAATTAATAAATGGTGAACATAACTGATAATCATAACCAAGGGGAAATAATCAAATACGAGGACACGGGTTCCAAGCAAGAATCAAAATATATTTCAGTTTGACTACGATGTTTTACTGACATCGTTTGTTCTAGGCCTTGAAGTTTCTTGATAGGAGTGCCCTATCTCTGCATACCTAATTTCTGGGATCTCATGTTAGAGGTAAGTTGAAGAATAGGTTGTGTAGGTTCTCAGCATGTAAAAATGTTCCAAATATATCTCATGCAGATTGTTAGTTCAGTTTGTTGACCGTCAACTAATTCGTACTTGCCGTTGACATGCGACACACAATATATGCAATGTGAATATGTTGGTTTATTATTTATTTTTGTCCTGATGAATCCTCTTTAGTCGAAACGTTGGATGCTTTTTTGTTTCTTTGCTGTTGTGTCGTACTCACTATTGATAACAATGTAATCTTGTTCCGTTTATAGTGAATCAATGAGAAGCTCGGTTTAGCCAAGATGAATGAAGCAGTGCGATGGACCTATATCTGGTAAGAGGCTTGCCCCAACCCAATACTGCTTATTTACGTGTGCATGAATATTTATTCGACCCACAGAGCAAAAGCACAAGAACTGCTGGATCACTGAAGGTTATTTATTCACGTTCTTATTCATATTTCACTGTATCCACATGTGTCTCATTCATTTCATCGTCTACATAGTATCTGTTATGGTTTGACTATCACACGATGATGATAATTTATTACACCCACTTCATTAAATTCAGTTAAAGTGATGTCCTTGACTATGAGTTCCTATATGGCTAATTATTAATATGCTGACCCCGAAGGTCCTTGGACAAGCTAGGCATGATATGACTACTTTGTCTGATCTACCTATGACTTTCTAGCTAATCTCCACCATTTTGGTACTGCGTTTCTCACTTTTTCAAAAGATACCTCACTATTTTAATTGCAGGGTGTGATTCATCTCCGTTTCGTGAAGCATATTCCAATGTGCCATGGTTTTATGTCAAAGACTTTCAGTGAGACGTTTAATGAGTTCTTGTAGCGTTTCGTTTGATCGCATGCCCTTCAGCATCTCACTACAGAGGAGTATTTTTGAGAGACGTTGATCTGGTAGACGTAGTGTCTACTACAAAACCTGCCTAACGAAGCTGTGAACGCATCAATGATACGGAAACCAGCTTTTTAAAAGGAATTTGTGGTATCATGATTGGTATCTTGCCATTTGATGTTCATCCCCATTCTCTGACAAAGTGTGTGTGTGAAATTCATTGAAGTTCTTTACTAGATTTCTGTATCAGTGGTGAAGATAGGTATTGTGGAGAGAATATCAGCTTGCGGGCACCGCGTAAAGGTGCTCCAAAATCACTATCCATAGATAAGAAAGTGGTGGAGTAGAGTGAGAAGTTAGAGCATGATATTTAGTACAAGGAAGAACTTGCTGTGTAGACATGTTAAACTGTGAACGAACAAGTAGAAGTAGGAAAGTACAAGGAAGCACTTATTGTGTAGACATGTTAAACTGTGAACGAACAAGTAGAAGTAGGAAAGTGCAAGGAAGCACTTATTGTGTAGACATGTTAAACTGTGAACGAACAAGTAGAAGTAGGAAAGTACAAGGAAGCACTTATTGTGTAGACATGTTAAACTGTGAACGAACAAGTAGAAGTAGGAAAGTACAAGGAAGCACTTATTGTGTAGACATGTTAAACTGTGAACGAACAAGTAGAAATAGGAAAGTACAAGGAAGCACTTGTTGTGTAGACATGTTAAACTGTGAACGAACAAGTGGAAGTAGGAAAGTACAAGGAAGCACTTATTGTGTAGACATGTTAAATTGTGAACGAACAAGTAGAAGTAGGAAAGTACAAGAAAGTACTTATTGTGTAGACATGTTAAACTGTGAACGAACAAGTAGAAGTAGGAAAGTACAAGGAAGCACTTATTGTGTAGACATGTTAAACTGTGAACGAACAAGTAGAAGTAGGAAAGTACAAGGAAGCACTTGTTGTGTAGACATGTTAAACTGTGAACGAACAAGTAGAAGTAGGAAAGTACAAGGAAGCACTTGTTGTGTAGACATGTTAAACTGTGAACGAACAAGTAGAAGTAGGAAAGTACAAGGAAGCACTTGTTGTGTAGACATGTTAAATTGTGAACGAACAAGTAGAAGTAGGAAAGTACAAGGAATCAATAAAGTCGCTAAAAAAATACCATGCCATGAAAACTGAGTACTGACTTTTTAAAAAAAAAGTCTTTAGCTTGCGAAGCAAGGGGAACTATATTTATGTTCGCCTCGGGCACCATAAACTTAGTTGGATGTTATACGTGGATGGATACATTTTATTGAGACATTTCATTTAAGCGCAACGGCTTCTCATTAATTTACTAAATTTCCTCATTTATTAACGTTCAACTAAGCTAATTTGTTTTATCGCTACACAACTTTTTGTGTCTATCCCAGCAGCCCACACAAGGACTTCGTTCAACATAGACTTGCTTTCCAACTATGAAGGTTATAGCAAATATCTAAACACAACGAAACTTTCGTAGAGATATAAACATATAAAATCCCTAATTACGTAATAAAGCTAATACATAAAAGTCCATATATATCCAGTTGTAAATGTTATATAATTTCGGTACATAACAATTTTACCATTTGTCTCTACAGTACAAAAAAAATAATGTTGTAAGATTTGGCATTATCTCTACACAATAACTTTTGCTTACCTAAATTGTCTCTCGTTTAGCACCGGCTCCTTAGTAACTTGTCCTACAAGGCTGCTTAAATCATGATTTTTTTAGTTTGTATATCTTTCTGTTGTGTATGTAGATATCTATGGTGTACAGTATTGCCATATTCGTTAGAAATAGTGGTTAATATAAGATAATAATGCAATAAGATAAGTTAAAGACTTGCTGTTTAAAGCAATTGCGAAATTATTAGACTGAAAAAATAGTTGATGTGTAAGGTCGCCGCATTTTTTTTTAAAAGCCTTATCAAAATCCAGTCTATTTTTGAAAGATATCGACATTATTAAACTGTTTTATTTGCCATTTAAAGATCAGTCTTTGACTATTTTCGCTTGATTTTCTGGTTTTTTTTACAATGATAACCTGATCCCTGTTTTAATTTAGATCATGAAAAAACTAATTTCTTTAAATAATGTTGAATTAATTCATATTTCTTTGTTAGATCTTGATTTTTCCAATTTCCTCTTGAATTAATTCACCACACTTTGATCAATCTTGTCTTGTTTCATATTACTCTGTGATATATTGATTTACTTCATTCTACCTTTTGGAATATTGACTTGATTATTACTACTTTCACACATCTTGACTATATAACTATCTCAAATCTTGACAGAAAATTTTTGTTGTATCTTGACCTGATTCGTGCTAATAGGATCTTGACTAATATATTTTTGGTGTATCTTGAACTGGTGCATGTATTTATGGAGTATATCAGATCTTGACTCAACTATCTTTATATCTTGACTTGATTTCTGCTTATAATATCTTTACTAAAGTTTCTTTGTTGCATCGTGACCTGATTCACGTATATCAGAACTTTGACTCAATTATCTTTATTGTATTTTGACCTGATTCACGTATATCAGAACTTTGACTCAATTATCTTTATTGTATTTTGACCTGATTCACGTATATCAGAACTTTGACTCAATTATCTTTATTGTATTTTGACCTGATTCACGTATATCAGAACTTTGACTCAATTATCTTTATTGTATTTTGACCTGATTCACGTATATCAGAACTTTGACTCAATTATCTTTGTTGTATCTTGATCTGATTCATGCCTATGCGATCTTTTCTCATGTATCTTTGTTATATCTTGACTTCAGTCCTGTTTATAACATCTTGACTCAAGTTTAATTGTTGTGGCTTGCCTGATTCATGTTTATAAAATTTTCTATGTTTCTTTATCTATGTATTGTGATCGCCAACTACACCATAAACATCCTTAGTCGTTTTTTGCTCCCTTATCGAGCCCATACAACATACGGTCCAAATGTTGACATTACCTTTCTTCCGTTATAGAAAGATAATTTGATATCTATGTATTAATGTGAAGCGTACTTTGCGGAACGTTGGTCTCGTTTCTACTCTGTAAATATCTCGTTTCTGTGCAAGCACTCTTCTTCCAGTGTCATGTTTTCTTGATAGAAATCTGTTTATTCTTTCTTCACTATTTTCGATATTTCCCAAGGAAGATATAGGAACACAACGCAGAAGAGAGATCACGAAGGACTTGGCATGGTCTACATGCAATGTGGCTGATAACATCTCAAAGTTTAGAATCAAATAGAAAAACCTTATCTGTGGGTTCGGTACATGAGAATATCTAATTCTTACAGATGACGGGAATTGAACCAGGTCCGTTCTAGAAGCACCGAATCGCTTCGCAACACAAGTAAACAGGGTTTCCGTACTTGACCAACCACATCCCCAAAAAAGATGTGATCTCGTCAAGACATTCAACCTGTATACTCAAGTCACCGAGAACGGGCCAATCTAGACAAGGACTATTACAACAACTAACATCCTGTACAAGTATTAAAATATCCTCAGAAACACATCGAACAGCTATATACAAGGTCCAGTAAGTCTTCTTGCAAACATGAATAACATAGAGACAGTATAATGTTGCTTCAAATAATAGATTCAGCTATTCGCTAATTTAATATCCAGCGGGAGTTTAAGAATGAACGCTGAAGAAGAAACTATCCATCTCAACGAATGATAGAAGAAACTACCCATCTCAACGAATGATAGAAGAAACTACCCATCTCAACGAATGATAGAAGAAACTACCCATCTCAACGAATGATAGAAGAAACTACCCATCTCAACGAATGATAGAAGAAACTACCCATCTCAACGAATGATAGAAGAAACTACCCATCTCAACGAATGATAGAAGAAACAACCCATCTCAACGAATGATAGAAGAAACTACCCATCTCAACGAATGATAGAAGAAACTACCCATCTCAACGAATGATAGAAGAAACTACCCATCTCAACGAATGATAGAAGAAACTACCCATTTCAACGAATGATAGAAGAAACTACCCATCTCAACGAATGATAGAAGAAACTACCCATCTCAACGAATGATAGAAGAAACTACCCATCTCAACGAATGATAGAAGAAACTACCCATCTCAACGAATGATAGAAGAAACTACCCATCTCAACGAATGATAAAAGAAACTACCCATCTCAACGAATGCTAGAAGAAACTACCCATCTCAACGAATGATAGAAGAAACTACCCATCTCAACGAATGATAGAAGAAACTACCCATCTCAACGAATGATAGAAGAAACTATCCATCTCAACGAATGATAGAAGAAACTACCCATCTCAACGAATGATAGAAGAAACAACCCATCTCAACGAATGATAGAAGAAACTACCCATCTCAACGAATGATAGAAGAAACTACCCATCTCAACGAATGATAGAAGAAACTACCCATCTCAACGAATGATAGAAGAAACTACCCATTTCAACGAATGATAGAAGAAACTACCCATCTCAACGAATGATAGAAGAAACTACCCATCTCAACGAATGATAGAAGAAACTACCCATCTCAACGAATGATAGAAGAAACTACCCATCTCAACGAATGATAGAAGAAACTACCCATCTCAACGAATGATAGAAGAAACTACCCATCTCAACGAATGCTAGAAGAAACTACCCATCTCAACGAATGATAGAAGAAACTACCCATCTCAACGAATGATAGAAGAAACTACCCATCTCAACGAATGATAGAAGAAACTACCCATCTCAACGAATGATAGAAGAAACTACCCATCTCAACGAATGATAGAAGAAACTACCCATCTCAACGAATGATAGAAGAAACATCTTTCTGGATCCAAAATTAAAACTCCACCTCATGACAGAGGGAACATGACAGAGGGAACATGACAGAGGGAACATGACAGAGGGAACATGACAGAGGGAACACGACAGAAGGAACATGACAGAAGGAACATGACAGAGGGAACATGACAGAGGGAACATGACAGAATGAACATGACAGAGGGAACATGACAGAGGTAAAATGACAGAAGGAACATGACAGAGGGAACATGACAGAGGGAACATGACAGAGGGAACATGACAGAAGGAACATGACAGAGGGAACATGACAGAGGGAACATGACAGAGGGAACATGACAGAAGGAACATGGCAGAGGGAACATGACAGAAGGAACATGACAGAGGGAACATGACAGAAGGAACATGACAGAGGGAACATGACAGAGGGAACATGACAGAGGGAACATGACAGAGGGAACATGATAGAGGGAACATGACAGAGGGAACATGACAGAAGGAACATGACAGAGGGAACATGATAGAAGGAACATGACAGAGGGAACATAATTGAAGAACTTGATGTCCCTAGAATTCTCAATAAATTCATGAATTACGCTTCGTTAATCAGGTTTCAACTCCGTTGGCCCGGTCATGTTTCCACATACCAAACGAGAGCCTTCCAAAGAGACTGATCTGTGGTGAACTGTGTCTAGGTAAGCGTCCAAATGAAGGTCACTAAAAACGTCTCAAAGACCACCAGGAGACATCGTTTATGCACTTAAAAATTGACCCCCAGCTTTTTGAAAACCAGTTCTTAACCGTTCGTCCCGAAATAGTCAGATAAGTGATGGTTTTAAACAGAGTAGAACACAAGATTCAAATTAGACAAAATAGATAAAATAGACAAAATAGATTAAATAGACAAAATAGATAAAATAGACAAAATAGATAAAATAGACAAAATAGATAAATAGACAAAATAGATAAAATAGACAAAATAGATAAATAGACAAAATATACAAATTAGATAAAATAGATAAAATATACAAAATAGACCAAATAGATAAAATAGACAAAATAGATCAAATAGACATAAATAGATAAAAATAGACAAAATAGATAAAATATACAAAATAGATAAAATAGACAAAATAGATAAAATAGACAAAATAGATATAAAATAGACAAAAAAGATATAAAATAGACAAAATAGATAAAATAGACAAAAACGAACGGAAAGACAATACTGCTGTCCGCCATCGCAAGATTTGCTAAATTTCTGTTCATTATGCAACAGTGAACACTTAGTTGAATACTAAGAGAGGAGACAACACAAGAATACGTGACGAACATCATCAGAAAACGCCGCTGGACATACATCGGTCACGTACTTAGAATGAAGGAAGACATAATTCCACGACAAGCCTTCATGTGGACACCAGACGGAAAAAAAGAAAACAGGGAAGACCAAAAACAACTCTCAGAAGAACATTTATGAATGAATTAAAATCAACAGGCATAAATGCACAAGACCTGCAGTCCCTATCAACTATCGGATGAGTGTAAAAATATCTTGTCCTGTCCATTCCTTGATGTTGTCTGTCCATGCCTTTATTTGTCCTCCTCTGCTTCTTCCCCTTTCGACATATCCGTTGACAATAAAGCAGTTTAAAAAATAATACTCTCGATTTTAAAATGTGATACACGAGTGTTCCCATACTTCTTTTTTCCCCCAATCTTCAGCACGCTCTATAACTTTTATAGAGCTTCCGATTATTTTTTGGGATAATTTCGCCAGCACCAGCGTTGCCACAACCGGGAATTTTTTTCTACTAGACCTTTTGTATTTGTCCGTCGCCTGGGGTGCTGAGGTTATTTTGACAAAATGTGCTTTAATCTGGATTTATTAATGAAAATCTTCGGAATATAATCAAAAGAAGGGTATACTCCATAATTTCAACAACAAAAAACAACAAAACAACAACAACAACAAATAACCGCCATTAAAAAGTCTCACGATAAATTTGTACAGGAAAATGGATGAATTACCCTTTCATTTTCTTTAGGTTTTTAGGTTTATACCTACTGTGCTTATTTTTATTGAATTATACAGTCTGGGGGTTATCAGCGTTTTTTAACAGAGCGACCTAGGATTATTTCTAAAACATCAGTGGTACCACTGGCCAGCACAGACATCATATCTTCCTATTCACGAGCACAGTTGAACTGTTCGGAGGTCGTCTCGTTCTCCCTCTCACTCACCCTTCCTCTGTGTGCATATGAGTATGGGTGTGAAATACATAAGCTATACGCCTAACTAGGTTTTCATGTCTAAATGACTGTTGTGCACGAGAAGAGATTGGGTGTGCGTGGGTTATATCTTGTAATAAATATATGGTCTGTTTTAGCCAAAATTATCAGGCTATGTCGTAGTTCGAGAAAAAAAAACCGTGCCAAATCTTAAGGATTGTAATGTTACCAACAAAAGAGTTGAAATCTATGTGTCTTTTATATGTGTGTATGTGTGTATGTGTCTTGTATGTGTATACTTTTCTTTTTATACCTGAGTTTTGTATGTAGATGTGTCTTTTATCTGATTGTGAGCCTTGTATGTGGATGTATATCTTGTATGTGGATGTATATCTTGTATGTGGATGTATATCTTGTATGTGGATGTATATCTTGTATGCGGATGTATATCTTGTATGTGGATGTATATCTTGTATGTGGATGTATATCTTGTATGTGGATGTATATCTTGTATGTGGATGTATATCTTGTATGCGGATGTATATCTTGTATGTGGATGCGTTTCTTGTATGTGTTTAATTTTCTTTTTATACCTGAGAGTCTTGTATGTAGATGTGTCTTTTATCTGATTGTGAGCCTTGTATGTGGATGTATATCTTGTATGTGGATGTATATCTTGTATGTCGATGCGTTTCTTGTATGTGGATGTATTTCTTGTATGTGGATGTATATCTTGTATGCGGATGCGTTTCTTGTATGTGGGTGTGTGTATTGTATGTAGTTAAGTGTCTTGTATGTGAATGTATGTCTTGTATGTAAATGTGTGTATTTTATGTGAATCTTGTGTGTGTGTGTGTCTTGTATGTGGTTGTGTGTCTTGTATGTGGTTGTGTGTCTTGTATGTAGTTGTGAGTCTTGTACGTGGATGTGAGTCTTGTATGTGGTTGTGTGTCTTATATTTGTTTGTGTGTCTTGTATGTGGTTGTGTTTCTTGTATGTGGTTGTGTTTCTTGTATGTGATTGTGTGTCTTGTATGTGGCTATCTGTCTTGTGTGTTGTTGTATTTCTTGTATGTGGTTGTGTCTGGTATGTGGTTGTGTCTTGTATGTGGTTGTGTCTGGTATGTGTCCGTGTTTATATTACTTTAAAATGTATCTCTTATTGTGCGGTACTCTCGGCTCAACCGCGAACGTTAGTCCAATTTCATTATATCAGAGCTTTTAAACATAAAAATATGTGGAGGTCGCGACTTGGGTAGTTCTACAACAATGGATTACGTGATACAATATATATTTGTCTGTATTTGGTTATGCAAAATCTACCTCTCATGGCGTGTTACTCTTCTTTCAACCACAGACGTTAGTCCAATTTGGCTTCTTCTTCTTCGTCGTTCTTCAATCAGATATCCGGTTACAGCGTCAAAAATGAATTGTGTGATACGCTTCAGGTCATCCATGGAACCACTAAAGTCTGGAAGTAGTGCCGTCTCAGTAGACCATATTTTCTCCCTCTCTTCTTGGTAGAGTTGACAGGCATGAAGAATGTGTTCTGCAGTCTCTGGGCTCAGTCCACAGTTGCACAGGTGTGTCTCGCCAATCTTCAGATTTCGGAACATGTGACTTCTCAGTCTCTTGTGGCCAGTTCGTAGTCTGAAGATGATGGTTTGTTCCTTGCGTGACATGTAATAATGGTTAGGGTCATTTGATTCTACAGTTGGGTGCATCTGTTTCCACTTTTTCTTATATTCTGCTTTTAACATGGTCTTACTTTCATAGTACGTATTATCATTTTCTATTTGTTCCAGTGATCCCCCTTTCCTTGCCAGGAGCTCAGCTTTTTCATTTCCAGGTATGCCACAGTGACCAGGGATCCACTGCAGTACTGTTTCATTGGTGGTACTGCTGAGCTGTAGCAAGCAGGCAGAATCGTTAACTGTCAATAAATAGTAGAATTTGCTGTCCTGGTTATCAAGTCTCTTCGACCAAATTATATTATAAATATCCTTATATATATCTGCGGTTTGGTTAAGTAAATATACCCGCATCTGTCTGTGATATGCGTGTATCTTCTATGTATCTTTTATTCATGACTTACTGAAAGCAGTTTTCATGAAAAGTTCGCAGACTTTCTGAAAGCAGGAATGTTTATTTGTCTGGTATTTTTTATCTAAGCGAAAAGGGGACGTAATCAATAAAAAATGTCTGCGTTGATTATAAGCTTCAAACGCTAAAATATTTTGTTTTTGTTCATCTGCAACACGATCTTAATTTAAGAATTATTTATAAACAGCAACTACCTGGTGGATTTAAACTTAGGGGAAGATATATCAAGACACAATGAAAATAATATAACCATTGAACATGTTGTCATTAGCGGAATGTTACTGTTTCAGGAGAATATTCTGCTCTTTACAATCAAAAAAAGGTATAGCATCTTGTAAAAGGAGGAGAAATGCAGCAATTCAACAGCGGAATGTAGCTAGAAAGTCACAGTAGACACCAAACTATTTACAGTGGTCATCATACGCCCAAACTGACCAAGGACATTTACGGCCAAAGCAGGGCTTTGCAAACACAATAAAGTAAGACCTCAGTAAAGGAGATAACTCTAATTGAATTTCAAAAGGGGATATAGAAAATGGTCATCATCACTTGTGATGGGCAAACTAATTATGCAGAACATAGCCCACAGTTTCGATAGAAGAATAGAAAGATCTATTGAGACAATATTCTAAAAGCCATACCGCAAGTTATGAACTTACACCAACCCGAAAATACACGTGGAAACACAAAGGAAAATCATAAATTCAATATTCATACCAACATTGTGCTATCAATGTGAGACATGGACAGTAACTAAAGTACAGCAGAGGAAGTACTACACTACGTGTAAAATGAAATGTCTGAGAAAATCAGCAAACAGAACAAGAAAAAATTAATGTGAGCAATGAAGATACTACAAAACTGTTGGAACAGCGTCTGTGGTTAAATGTATTGAAAAAACAGAGACTCAAATGGCTCGGATAATTAATGAGAATGAACCCATATTAACCAGCAAGACAAGTATACAACATACGTGTAAACAACAAGAGGCCAAGAAAAGTATACAACATACGTGTAAACAACAAGAGGCCAATAAAAGTATACAACATACGTGTAAACAACAAGAGTCCAAGAAAAGTATACAACATACGTGTAAACAACAAGAGGCCAAGAAAAGTATACAACATACGTGTAAACAACAAGAGGCCAAGAAAAGTATACAACATACGTGTAAACAACAAGAGGCCAAGAAAAGTATACAACATACGTGTAAACAACAAGAGTCCAAGAAAAGTATACAACATACGTGTAAACAACAAGAGGTCAAGAAAAGTATACAACATACGTGTAAACAACAAGAGGCCAAGAAAAAGGTGGTAATAAGAACCAAGAAGAAGGTGGATTGAAGGATTTAACGACGTTCTGAGACGTCACACTACTGCTGCATATCAAGGGACCACACGTTGCTTAGACATAGCACGACATCAATCATTATTCAATCCTGCGACACCTTTAAGTTAACGCAGCTCCACCGAAGACGGATGTGTTGGGCCATTGGCGCAAATAAAACGGCAACACAACGCATTTCCATTCTCTGGACTACATTCAACTGGAAATCTTGAAGGACCATTGTCCTACTACAAGAGAAATCCAGTGGGAGTTTGTGAATGAACGCTGAAGAAGAAGAAGAAGTTAACGCAGCAGAGGAAAAACAATAAATAACTAGATAGATAGATAGGTTGATAGATGGATTTATGGATAGATAGATAGATAGATAGGTTGATAGATGGATTTATGGATAGATAGATAGATAGATAGGTTGATAGATGGATTTATGGATAGATAGATAGATAGATAGGTTGATAGATGGATTTATGGATAGATAGATAGATAGATAGGTTGATAGATGGATTTATGGATAGATAGATAGATAGATAGGTTGATAGATGGATTTATGGATAGATAGATAGATAGGTTGATAGATGGATTTATGGATAGATAGATAGATAGGTTGATAGATGGATTTATGGATAGATAGATAGATAGATAGGTTGATAGATGGATTTATGGATAGATAGATAGCTTCACGTTCATGCGGATAAAAAAAACAACTCTGTATTATACGAAGACCTGATTGTTAAACAGAAAGTCATCGACAGCAGAACTCGACAACGATTGGCGCGATTTCTTAGACGAGATTCCGCTTCGCAACATTGTGAACACCTCGCATCCAAGTTTAAGTTTTGCCACTAATTTTCCTACCTTCTGGGACGATTTGCCTTCGACCATTTACTTTTCATCGCATAAAGTTTCTGAAAAATAACTATAAGCTTAGCTTCGACCAGAAACACTATCTTTGTCATGGCTTCTGTATTTTGTTGAGACAAGTGTACCGCCACTTGCGCTGAACATATCCTTTAGATATGTGCTGTCTTAAACATCTTAAAAATTGTACTCAATAAATGGGCATCACTTTACCGGAGACATTTCCACTGATCTTAAATTTTATAATCTTAGGCTTTAGGACATGACATCCTGGCTGTTTAGACTAGCTGGTGTGTGTTGTCGTCGTACATTGCGCTGGTGCTGAGAATGTTTTCGGATGAGGGGTGCCATGAGACATCGATCAAGATATTTCTTGTATACATGAAATAATTTCAGATTCCATCTAAAGACATCTCAGAGGTTTGAAAGGGTTTAAAAGTCGTAGAAGATTGACTTCACTGTACTCGGTTTCCCATATGTACTCCGTTCCTCTCAACGAAGCGGCACGCCGCCTGATTTATTGACAGTTACTCATAGCACGTAACTCCGTAGCTTCAAGTGATAATCCACAGGGATCTCCGAAAAAAATTAAACCCGTGACCTCTTGAACACAACGCGAACAGCTTAACCACTACGCCAGGGATATCTCAGAGGGGATGGCTATAATCATTTGTTTGCCAAGTCTTTCGTACAAGCTTCTAAAATACCATGGCTCTGTGGTTAGAACTCCGATACCAGACCGTTGAGGTCCCGTGTTCAATCCACAGTTGGGACATGATTTATCTTTCAGAGGTGCAAACAAAATCCTTCCTGTACATGTCGCGGCGTCTGCTATGGCAAATCGACCTTTATTTCCACAGCCAATAGAAAGCATCCCTACACTCCTTCACAGGAAAACATGCAGTACGAAAGGTTTTTTTTCGAAAATACCAGCTACTGGGATGCACCACGAGAAGATGATTTTATTAGCTAACATCTTCTAACCCAGTGATTCGCACGAGACAAACGTAGAACCCTCTTCATAATCTATTAGTGCATTTACTTGTCAAAATACTGTTGTCTATGGTATTGAACTGGTATTTTTCTGCCCTTGTTAACTTATCACAATGTTAACATAATTTGTTGACAGCCTCAAAGATGGGAATTTTTTTTTTGCTGCTGAATCATTACGAATTCTGCATCATTTTCATAGAAAGAGATGAAATCTAAACGTATAGAATATGAGAGATTTTCTGTTTAAAAGTTATGAAATGTACACGACCTCTGCCTCGTACACTGTTCACAGGGAGGTATTGAAACTTATAGGAACCAATGACCTCTGCGTCATCCAATCGGTACTCTACCTTGTTTTGCACAAAACCCATCCAACACCTGTACCACAAAGGTAAACATACTGTACGACACGCTGTCTGTGATAAGGTTATAGGAACACACAAGTGCACTGTTAAGTCTGTTCTTACCTGATAGGTAGTGCTAGGAGAAATACTGGTATATCTATGAGTATATCTATACATCTAATACATCATTAATTATCCACCTAGATGTCTTTCTAGACAGTCTGTCTGCCAGTCTATCTATGTCTGTCTACCTTCCTGCACATTATCTATATATATATACACATCCATCCATCCATCCATCCATCCATCCATCCATCCATCCATCCATCCATCCATCCATCTATCCATCTATCCATCTATCCATCTATCTATCTATCTATCTATCTATCTATCTATCTATCTATCTATCTATCTATCTATCTATCTATCTATCTATCTATCTATCTATCTATCTATCTATCTATCTATCTATCTATCTATCTATCTATCTATCTATCTACTGCCTGCATATTTATATATGTGTGACTATCTGCTAACGTTCTGTCTGTTTAGCTATCTACCAACCTACCTACCTATTTACCTATCATTCACACATCTATCTATCTATACATTAAATCTTCTGTCTGTCTGGCTGCCTATATGTCTATCCCACCGTTCGGTCACCAGCCTACCTACCTACACGCCCACATTTCTCATCTATCTACTTGCATGGCTACCTACCTACATTCCTACCTACTTAACTACACCTACCTATCGTTCTTCTTACCTTCCTACATACACACTTACCTACCTCAATACCTACTCGTACTTACCTGCAAACATACCTACCGTTCCTGGTACATTCCTACATTCATACGTTCCTACCTGCCTACGTACAGTCGTTCCTGCCTTCCTTCCTACATATCTACTTACCTGTAGAATAATAAATAGGACTCGGTAGGAGGTGGGGGTTCATGACCCTAACACACTAATCACTTTATTTCTGAGAAGATTTTGTTGATCACTATGTTTTGAGAATTTGATTATCGCGGTTTCTAGGGGGAGTTTGATGATAACTGTTTCTGATGAGATTTTGATGATCAACTGTTTCTGATGAGATTTTGATGATCAACTGTTTCTGATGAGATTTTGATGATCATTTTGTTTCTGAGGAGGTTTTGTAAACGAACAAAAATCTCTTTTGTCTGACGTTTGATTCGAATTACCTTCAGCCAAGTCTGTGTCCAGCTGCGCTTGGGCTTCTTCCCTGACTCGGATAATGAGCTATAAACTGTTAGTATAAGGGTTGAAAATAGTAAATATTGATAAACTTCTCGTACATCTGTTAAAATCATGGCAGTAAATACGTTTTCACTGGGAAACCGTAGTGCACTAGGCTAAACGGTCATCTGTCAGTTCTTCTCAAGAATATGGATTGATTATGAACAATTAAAATAAAACATCTGTTCTTCTTTGTTCAATTTCAGACTTCCACATTGATGATTCTGAGAAAGTTTAAACACCCTCCCCTCTCACCTCGTGTATTTGTTTGGTGGAAATGATGACTTGTATATTTTATAATTCATTTTTTTTCTTTAAATTTATCTTTTGTTCTATTCTGATTTTTACATGGATAAGTGCACAATGTTTTCTGGTACTCTTAAATTTAACGGTTCCCCCCCCCCCCCCATCCACGATGTGTGACCTATAAGGACTAGCACACGTGATCATTGAACAATGCACGTGGGGCGAACGTGCAACTGGGTAAATAAAATAAATTGCGCACCTTGCTGCGCATAAAGTGATTGCACGCGGTGCGTTCACTAGGAATTTGGTTCTTTAATTCTTCATTTATCAGAATATACGGACATGACAAAATCATGAATCATAGACGATATAATCATTACAGATGAAAAGTATGATTACCCTTCATGTACACTGCTTTCAAGATGGCAGATACTAGAGGGAATTTAGATGGGAGTGTTTGAGGTCTCCCCCTTAAGTAAATCATCATCATCAAGTGCTGTTTCCACATTGAAGCATCGTCCGGGCCTTCAACATGTTTATGTTGCCATCGTGGTACAATCTACTAGATTGTATCATGTCCATCTCATGTTTTTCTCTCACTTCTAATTCTCCCTACCTCTTGCTCGTAGTCCACGAATCCTCCATCAAGTAATGGCTTCAAAAACGTGTTGAAAATTATAAAAGGAAGTTTTTTAAATCATATTTGAAAGTTTATAGAAACTCGATAATTATAAAAGTAAGTATTTTATCATAATTGAAAGTTTACAGAAACCCGATAATTATAAAAGGAAGTATTTTATCATATTTGAAAGTTTATAGGAAACCTAATAATGTATTGTTTCTTCTTCTTCTTCTTCTGCGTTTGTTCTCAAATTCCTGCAGATTCGCAGAATATAGCACGGAGAACGGAATTCGATGTGTCATGGTTTACATCGCGATTCTGATATCTACTCGTTTCAGTATGACATATCCGACTTCAGCATGGCTTCTGCGTCGCTTGACTCTATATAGGATGGGCAGCCAACTCCACCCCAAAACCTCTTTAGTCGCATTCTACGCTGTGCATCTCATGTAAGAGTGTTATTACAATTTGTTACAATTTATGGTTCATGTGATGTGGACGACGTAATGCTTAATTGAGTGGATGTTTCAGTTCTGAAAGTTTATAATAAAAAATGCTGACACATTTGGCATATGAATGTTATCTTTTAGTGGATAACGTGCGATTCTGCGGGTCTGGTAAAGTCAAAATTACAGTCTGAATGTTAAGGTTGTGTAAAGTGTAAAAGTACAGCAGATTCAATAGTGTGGTTTCAGTTTTATAGGTCAAAAGATATTTACCTATACAGAGGTCAGGAAGTTATTGATATAGAATACATTATAAGGAATTATTTTGTTGTAAAAAATACTACAATATATATTTGAGAAGCGCAAGAATTTCACTCACAGATATCGGCTGTTGATATTTGAATAAATTATAATTTATCGGGTAAATTATAATTAATAAATTATATATATAAATAATATGAATAAATGATCGGCTTTCTATAAACTTTCAAATATGATAAAATATTTCCTTTTATAATTATCGGGTTTCTATAAACTTTCAAATATGATAAAATATTTCCTTTTATAATTATCGGGTTTCTATAAACTTTCAAATATGATAAAATATTTCCTTTTATAATTATCGGGTTTCTATAAATTTTCAAATATGATAAAATATTTCCTTTTATAATTATCGGGTTTCTATAAACTTTCAAATATGATAAAATATTTCCTTTTATAATTATCGGGTTTCTATAAACTTTCAAATATGATAAAATATTTCCTTTTATAATTATCGGGTTTCTATAAACTTTCATACGAAATATGCGACCCACACATTGAACATTTGATAGAGTGGAATAATGATTAGACTGTACGACTCACAACAAATATCACCCTAGTATGTATCTGTTTCATATCGGCGAACTCAAAGTCTCAGAGATAAAGCACTCATTCTCCACATTTACTCAGTGATAATCTATAAATGTTATCCGTATATTTATGTTCATTTTCTGTAATTGTTCCCGATGGAATATACAGTACTCACCAACTGTAGTGAATGTCCCAGACGAAGATGGATAGATGACGTCAGAGAAATACTAGAACCCCAAGCAGCACTATGACAGCGGCATCACAGTTAGCTAAAGAAAGAAGACTTCGGCTCCGCATGACTCCTAGCGGCACACATGGATAGGACAAGACAAGACCAACTGTGCTGCACAACTATTTCAGGAACTACAGGAGACGTGGTGGTGTAGTGTTAAGTCACTCGCCTGTCGACCAGCAGATACAGATATCCAGTGCATGTGTTATTCGTGGTTTAAAACAAAAACAATTACTTCCATTGTCATACAGTTATGTGGCCTTTATTCGTTACATATCAAAATAAGCCTTTATTTGTAAGATATTAATACAAGCCTTTATTCTTCACGAATCAAAATAAGCCTTTATTCTTCACGAATCAAAATAAGCCTTTATTCTTCACGAATCAAAATAAGCCTTTATTCTTCACGAATCAAAATAAGCCTTTATTCTTCACGAATCAAAATAAGCCTTTATTATTCACGAATCAAAATAAGCCTTTATTCTTCACGAATCAAAATAAGCCTTTATTCTTCACGAATCAAAATAAGCCTTTATTCTTCACGAATCAAAATAAGCCTTTATTCTTCACGAATCAAAATAAGCCTTTAGTCGTCACATATCAAAACAAGCCTTTAGTCGTCACATATCAAAAGAAACCTTTAGTCGTCACATATCAAAATAAACCTTTAGTCGTCACATATCAAAATAAACCTTTAGTCGTCACATATCAAAATAAACCTTTAGTCGTCACATATCAAAATAAACCTTTAGTCGTCACATATCAAAATAAACCCTTAGTCGTCACATATCAAAATAAGCCTTTAGTCGTCACATATCAAAATAAACCTTTAGTCGTCACATATCAAAATAAACCTTTAGTCGTCACATATCAAAATAAACCTTTAGTCGTCACATATCAAAATAAACCTTTAGTCGTCACATATCAAAATAAACCTTTAGTCGTCACATATCAAAATAAACCTTTAGTCGTCACATATCAAAATAAACCTTTAGTCGTCACATATCAAAATAAACCTTTAGTCGTCATATATCAAAATAAGCCTTCAGTCGTCACATATCAAAATAAACCTTTAGTCGTCACATATCAAAATAAGCCTTTAGTCGTCACATATCAAAATAAACCTTTAGTCGTCACATATCAAAATAAACCTTTAGTCGTCACATATCAAAATAAACCTTTAGTCATCACATATCAAAATAAACCTTTAGTCGTCACATATCAAAATAAACCTTTAGTCGTCATATATCAAAACAAGCCTTTAGTCGTCACATATCAAAATAAACCTTTAGTCGTCACATATAAAAATAAACCTTTAGTCGTCACATATCAAAATAAACCTTCAGTCGTCACATATCAAAATAAACCTTTAGTCGTCACATATCAAAATAAACCTTTAGTCGTCACATATCAAAATAAACCTTTAGTCATCACATATCAAAATAAACCTTTAGTCGTCACATATCAAAATAAACCTTTAGTCGTCATATATCAAAACAAGCCTTTAGTCGTCACATATCAAAATAAACCTTTAGTCGTCACATATCAAAATAAACCTTTAGTCGTCACATATCAAAATAAGCCTTTAGTCGTCACATATCAAAATAAACCTTTAGTCATCACATATCAAAACTAGCCTTTAGTCGTCTGTTTATGGATTATTTTCGTATTTCAATATATGAAGCACACAAAAAAGCCATCTCCAGAGAACTCTTCTAACCCTGACGCTGCACGGCATAAAGGGGTATAAAGCGTAAAGGAATAAAGAAGAAAGTTTCCTGGATCGTCGTTGACAGGCGACACAAAATGTATACATAGTGACAAACGAAAAGCGCAACAATAATCAAAATCATCACGTATGAAGGCTTCTTTTGACTCTGCTCCTAGGTCGTATCAGCGAGAGTCACGGCTCAACCGTTTACTCGTAAGTATGAATCATGTCATGAAAGATTGAAAATGACCCCATCGTTACTTAGAAGGCGACTCTAGTCGGGCGGTATCTGTTCACCCACTGTCTAGACAGCTGAACACATATGTTTCTGGTCAACTACTGACTAGACAGCTGAACACGTATGTTTCTAGTCAACCACTGACTAGACAGCTGAACACTTATGTTTCTGGTCAACTACTGACTAGACAGCTGAACACTTATGTTTCTAGTCAACCACTGACTAGACAGCTGAACACTTATATTTCTAGTCAACCACTGACTAGACAGCTGAACACTTATGTTTCTGGTCAACTACTGACTGTACAGCTAAACACTTATGTTTCTGGTCAACTACTGACTAGACAGCTGAACACTTATGTTTCTGGTCAACTACTGACTGTACAGCTAAACACTTATGTTTCTGGTAAACCACTGACTAGACAGCTGAACACATATGTTTCTGGTCAACTACTGACTAGACAGCTGAACACTTATGTTTCTAGTCAACTACTGACTAGACAGCTGAACACTTATGTTTCTGGTCAACTACTGACTGTACAGCTAAACACTTATGTTTCTGGTAAACCACTGACTAGACAGCTGAACACGTATGTTTCTAGTCAACCACTGACTAGACAGCTGAACACTTATATTTCTGGTCAACTACTGACTGTACAGCTAAACACTTATGTTTCTGGTCAACCACTGACTAGACAGCTGAACACTTATATTTCTAGTCAACCACTGACTAGACAGCTGAACACTTATGTTTCTAGTCAACCACTGACTAGACAGCTGAACACTTATATTTCTAGTCAACCACTGACTAGACAGCTGAACACTTATGTTTCTGGTCAACTACTGACTGTACAGCTAAACACTTATGTTTCTGGTAAACCACTGACTAGACAGCTGAACACGTATGTTTCTAGTCAACCACTGACTAGACAGCTGAACACTTATATTTCTGGTCAACTACTGACTGTACAGCTAAACACTTATGTTTCTGGTCAACCACTGACTAGACAGCTGAACACTTATATTTCTAGTCAACCACTGACTAGACAGCTGAACACTTATGTTTCTGGTCAACCACTGACTAGACAGCTGAACACTTATGTTTCTAGTCAACCACTGACTAGACAGCTGAACACTTATGTTTCTAGTCAACCACTGACTAGACAGCTGAACACTTATGTTTCTAGTCAACCACTGACTAGACAGCTGAACACTTATGTTTCTGGTCAACCACTGACTAGACAGCTGAACACTTATATTTCTAGTCAATCACTGACTAGACAGCTGAACACTTATGTTTCTAGCCAACCACTGACTAGACAACTGAACACTTATGTTTCTGGTCAACCACTGACTAGACAGCTGAACACTTATGTTTCTGGCAAACCACTGACTAGACAGCTGAACACTTATGTTTCTGGTCAACCACTGACTAGACAGCTGAACACTTATGTTTCTGGTCAACCACTGACTAGACAGCTGAACACTTATGTTTCTGGTCAACCACTGACTAGACAGCTGAACACTTATGTTTCTGGTCAACCACTGACTAGACAGCTGAACACTTATGTTTCTGGTCAACTACTGACTGTACAGCTAAACACTTATGTTTCTGGTAAACCACTGACTAGACAGCTGAACACTTATATTTCTAGTCAACCACTGACTAGACAGCTGAACACTTATGTTTCTGGTCAACTACTGACTGTACAGCTAAACACTTATGTTTCTGGTCAACTACTGACTAGACAGCTGAACACTTATGTTTCTAGTCAACCACTGACTAGACAGCTGAACACTTATGTTTCTGGTCAACTACTGACTGTACAGCTAAACACTTATGTTTCTGGTCAACTACTGACTAGACAGCTAAACACTTATGTTTCTGGTCAACTACTGACTAGACAGCTGAACACTTATGTTTCTGGTCAACTACTGACTGTACAGCTAAACACTTATGTTTCTGGTAAACCACTGACTAGACAGCTGAACACATATGTTTCTGGTCAACTACTGACTAGACAGCTGAACACTTATGTTTCTAGTCAACCACTGACTAGACAGCTGAACACTTATATTTCTAGTCAATCACTGACTAGACAGCTGAACACTTATGTTTCTGGTCAACCACTGACTAGACAACTGAACACTTATGTTTCTGGTCAACCACTGACTAGACAGCTGAACACTTATATTTCTAGTCAACCACTGACTAGACAGCTGAACACTTATATTTCTAGTCAACCACTGACTAGACAGCTGAACACTTATGTTTCTGGTCAACCGCTGACTAGACAGCTGAACACTTATGTTTCTGGTCAACTACTGACTAGACAGCTGAACACTTATATTTCTAGTCAACCACTGACTAGACAGCTGAACACTTATGTTTCTGGTCAACTACTGACTGTACAGCTAAACACTTATGTTTCTGGTCAACTACTGACTAGACAGCTGAACACTTATGTTTCTAGTCAACCACTGACTAGACAGCTGAACACTTATATTTCTAGTCAACCACTGACTAGACAGCTGAACACTTATGTTTCTGGTCAACTACTGACTGTACAGCTAAACACTTATGTTTCTGGTCAACTACTGACTAGACAGCTGAACACTTATGTTTCTGGTCAACTACTGACTGTACAGCTAAACACTTATGTTTCTGGTAAACCACTGACTAGACAGCTGAACACATATGTTTCTGGTCAACTACTGACTAGACAGCTGAACACTTATGTTTCTAGTCAACTACTGACTAGACAGCTGAACACTTATGTTTCTGGTCAACTACTGACTGTACAGCTAAACACTTATGTTTCTGGTAAACCACTGACTAGACAGCTGAACACGTATGTTTCTAGTCAACCACTGACTAGACAGCTGAACACTTATATTTCTAGTCAACCACTGACTAGACAGCTGAACACTTATGTTTCTAGTCAACCACTGACTAGACAGCTGAACACTTATATTTCTAGTCAACCACTGACTAGACAGCTGAACACTTATGTTTCTGGTCAACTACTGACTGTACAGCTAAACACTTATGTTTCTGGTAAACCACTGACTAGACAGCTGAACACGTATGTTTCTAGTCAACCACTGACTAGACAGCTGAACACTTATATTTCTGGTCAACTACTGACTGTACAGCTAAACACTTATGTTTCTGGTCAACCACTGACTAGACAGCTGAACACTTATATTTCTAGTCAACCACTGACTAGACAGCTGAACACTTATATTTCTAGTCAACCACTGACTAGACAGCTGAACACTTATGTTTCTGGTCAACCACTGACTAGACAGCTGAACACTTATGTTTCTAGTCAACCACTGACTAGACAGCTGAACACTTATGTTTCTAGTCAACCACTGACTAGACAGCTGAACACTTATGTTTCTGGTCAACCACTGACTAGACAGCTGAACACTTATATTTCTAGTCAATCACTGACTAGACAGCTGAACACTTATGTTTCTAGCCAACCACTGACTAGACAACTGAACACTTATGTTTCTGGTCAACCACTGACTAGACAGCTGAACACTTATGTTTCTGGCAAACCACTGACTAGACAGCTGAACACTTATGTTTCTGGTCAACCACTGACTAGACAGCTGAACACTTATGTTTCTGGTCAACCACTGACTAGACAGCTGAACACTTATGTTTCTGGTCAACCACTGACTAGACAGCTGAACACTTATGTTTCTGGTCAACCACTGACTAGACAGCTGAACACTTATGTTTCTGGTCAACTACTGACTGTACAGCTAAACACTTATGTTTCTGGTAAACCACTGACTAGACAGCTGAACACTTATATTTCTAGTCAACCACTGACTAGACAGCTGAACACTTATGTTTCTGGTCAACTACTGACTGTACAGCTAAACACTTATGTTTCTGGTCAACTACTGACTAGACAGCTGAACACTTATGTTTCTAGTCAACCACTGACTAGACAGCTGAACACTTATGTTTCTGGTCAACTACTGACTGTACAGCTAAACACTTATGTTTCTGGTCAACTACTGACTAGACAGCTAAACACTTATGTTTCTGGTCAACTACTGACTAGACAGCTGAACACTTATGTTTCTGGTCAACTACTGACTGTACAGCTAAACACTTATGTTTCTGGTAAACCACTGACTAGACAGCTGAACACATATGTTTCTGGTCAACTACTGACTAGACAGCTGAACACTTATGTTTCTAGTCAACCACTGACTAGACAGCTGAACACTTATATTTCTAGTCAATCACTGACTAGACAGCTGAACACTTATGTTTCTGGTCAACCACTGACTAGACAACTGAACACTTATGTTTCTGGTCAACCACTGACTAGACAGCTGAACACTTATATTTCTAGTCAACCACTGACTAGACAGCTGAACACTTATATTTCTAGTCAACCACTGACTAGACAGCTGAACACTTATGTTTCTGGTCAACCGCTGACTAGACAGCTGAACACTTATGTTTCTGGTCAACTACTGACTAGACAGCTGAACACTTATATTTCTAGTCAACCACTGACTAGACAGCTGAACACTTATGTTTCTGGTCAACTACTGACTGTACAGCTAAACACTTATGTTTCTGGTCAACTACTGACTAGACAGCTGAACACTTATGTTTCTAGTCAACCACTGACTAGACAGCTGAACACTTATATTTCTAGTCAACCACTGACTAGACAGCTGAACACTTATGTTTCTGGTCAACTACTGACTGTACAGCTAAACACTTATGTTTCTGGTCAACTACTGACTAGACAGCTGAACACTTATGTTTCTGGTCAACTACTGACTGTACAGCTAAACACTTATGTTTCTGGTAAACCACTGACTAGACAGCTGAACACATATGTTTCTGGTCAACTACTGACTAGACAGCTGAACACTTATGTTTCTAGTCAACTACTGACTAGACAGCTGAACACTTATGTTTCTGGTCAACTACTGACTGTACAGCTAAACACTTATGTTTCTGGTAAACCACTGACTAGACAGCTGAACACGTATGTTTCTAGTCAACCACTGACTAGACAGCTGAACACTTATATTTCTGGTCAACTACTGACTGTACAGCTAAACACTTATGTTTCTGGTCAACCACTGACTAGACAGCTGAACACTTATATTTCTAGTCAACCACTGACTAGACAGCTGAACACTTATGTTTCTAGTCAACCACTGACTAGACAGCTGAACACTTATATTTCTAGTCAACCACTGACTAGACAGCTGAACACTTATGTTTCTGGTCAACTACTGACTGTACAGCTAAACACTTATGTTTCTGGTAAACCACTGACTAGACAGCTGAACACGTATGTTTCTAGTCAACCACTGACTAGACAGCTGAACACTTATATTTCTGGTCAACTACTGACTGTACAGCTAAACACTTATGTTTCTGGTCAACCACTGACTAGACAGCTGAACACTTATATTTCTAGTCAACCACTGACTAGACAGCTGAACACTTATATTTCTAGTCAACCACTGACTAGACAGCTGAACACTTATGTTTCTGGTCAACCACTGACTAGACAGCTGAACACTTATGTTTCTGGTCAACCACTGACTAGACAGCTGAACACTTATGTTTTTGGTCAACCACTGACTAGACAGCTGAGCACTTATGTTTCTGGTCAACCACTGACTAGACAGCTGAACACTTATGTTTCTGGTCAACCACTGACTAGACAGCTGAACACTTATGTTTCTGGTCAACCACTGACTAGACAGCTGAACACTTATGTTTCTGGTCAACCACTGACTAGACAGCTGAACACTTATGTTTCTGGTCAACCACTGTCTAGACAGCTGAACACTTATGTTTCTAGTCAACCACTGACTAGACAGCTGAACACTTATGTTTCTAGTCAACCACTGACTAGACAGCTGAACACTTATGTTTCTGGTCAACCACTGACTAGACAGCTGAACACTTATGTTTCTGGTCAACCACTGACTAGACAGCTGAACACTTATGTTTCTGGTCAACCGCTGACTAGACAGCTGAACACTTATGTTTCTGGTCAACCACTGACTAGACAGCTGAACACTTGTGAGAAATCCGAGGTTCATAACTCAACTTCCTTTTATCTTTATTTCTAAACTTTTTGTAGCGTTTCTGTTTCATTTTTCTTGTCTTCCTTGTCTTCCTCTTTTCTTCTTTCTCTTCTTCTTCGTATAATGCTATCCAACGGCCATCACGAATCTCTTCCAATCTCAACTAAATAATGATTTCCATCGACCATCTTGAATGTCTTCCAATTTCTACTAAACGATGGTTTTCATCGGTAGCATGGATGTTGTCAAATCTATACTCTCCAATGATTTCCATCGGCCATCATGGGTCTCTTCCAATCTCTACTCTCATTATTGATCGAATTTCACTCCACGTCAATGTGTTGCCGGGACATGTCCGAAAGGAGAACAATGAATAATGACGTCGTGACCTGTTATCCATGACGTAAGTCGCACTTACGTTTTGTTGAAAATGTTATTGGCTAAACTACTCCACAGAATTTCAGTAGCCCACAAGTGCAATGAAGTCTAATGTACCGAGCCAATACGTGAAGGTACCACAGAAATGTTGCAAACTACAAAGCAACGAATTCCACTTTACAGACTACATTCTGCTAAATAGTAGAAGATTACAAACAAACACAAAAGACGCATTTTCTCTCTGAGATTGTACCACGTCGTGCTTCAAGTTGTCCAGCACCCCCCTCCCCCCATCCTCTAATATCTGATACCAGTTAATCATTTCCGATGTTTTACCCGTATATTCTTCACCGCGCTGAGTCACTGATTTTATGAAACGTTCAATTGCAGGAATGCATGACAATTTGTGTTCCCCTTAGAAATACCCCCTGAAAACGATCAAGTCTCTTGAATAATCTATAACAGTACGGAAAATACTGTCAAGAGTATAGGCCTACCTCAATTCTATGGAGTCTTCTTCAACGTTTTTCAATCAGTCATAAGGTTACAAAACCAATAGCTTAAATGAACTATGTGATTCGTTTCATGTCACGCCCGTGTGTTGTCGAGACCCGAAAGGGGAGCAAAGAATAGCAACACGGTTTACCTTCCATGCATGTCGTAAAAGGCGACTAAGGAGGTTATGGGATTGAGTTGGCTGTCCCATCCCATATAGGGTCAGTGACCCAAAGCCATGCTGAAGTCGGATGTGTCAGGCCGAAAGGCGCAGATATCGCAGCAATGCTGTAAACCATGACACAACGCATTCCGTTCTCCGGACTACATCCTGCTAATCTGCAGGAGTTTGAGAACGAACGCTGAAGAAGAAGAAGTTTCATGTCATTCACGAATCCTTCAGTGTCGGAAAATGTGCCGTCTCAGTATTCCATATTCTCTCTCTCTCTCTCTCTCTCTCTCTCTCTCTCTTGTACATAATTAAATAACCTAATAAGTATAACCACCAAATGTCATGCAAAGAACAAACCATTATATCTTCTTCTTCTTCAGCGTTCGTTCTCAAACTCCTGCAGATTAACAGGATGTAGTCCGGAGAACGGAATGCGTTGTGTCATGGTTTGCAGCATTGCTGTGATATCTGCGCATTTCCGCCTGACACATCCGACCTCAGCATGACTTTGGGTCACTGACCCTATATGGGATGGGATAGACAACTCGATCCCATAACCTCCTTAGTCGCCTCTTACGACATGCATGGAAGGTAAACAGTGTTGCTACTCTTTGCTCCTCTTTCGGGCCAGGCAAAACACGGGCAGTAGGAATAGTTTGATTAAACTTGTTTTCACTTCCCCGTTTCTAACAGTCTCTAGTATTATCTTACAACTTGCATGGCAGATATAATTGCTATTAATCTTTACTTACTTTTTTTGGGCCGCAGTAACACACAAATAATGTTCATTTTTGGCATAACTATTTCTCGTCATCTACTTTTGTTAACCATTATTAAAATCTAGAGCCGCAGAACTTTGAATATCTTAATATATTCCTTGATAATTAGTTAGTAAACCAACAGATACAATGGTTCGGTCATCTGGAAAGAATGCCGTGTGATTCATTAGTTTATAAAGCATATATGAAGACAGGAGAAACAGAAAGAAGAGCCAATGGTAGACCTAGAGTACGCTGGATCGACAACATCAAAGAGACATTACACGAACACCAAATAACATTATCTGAAGCTGCCAGAAAAGCGAGAACAAGAACATTTGATCTCCCTCGACACCCGTAACGGATAAAAAAAGGAAGGAAAGAAGAAGAAGAAGAATTAGTTAGATAAAATAAACAAAAAAATTTTTTTTTTAAATAAAGTAAAAAAAATAAATGACAATGTAGTCATAATAACATTTATGGAATCGACTGTGAATGGTCAACAAGTCAAGTATCTTTCAGTATCTCGCAGTATCTCGCAGTATTTTTCAATATTTTCTTGTTTAAATCATACTTATATGTCTGTTCGTCTTTTATTTATTTGAATCTTTTTCATTTTTTTTAAATGTTTTGCGTCTTCGCTCGTTTCTTCTTACCAATTCTGTCTCAATATCTACTTTTATTTCTCATATTTTCTTCCTTGCTTCCCCCCTACCTTTATCATATTGTATGCAGTATTTGTCGTTTGTCTACTGTCCTTATGCAGACGTTTGAGTAGAAACGTCGTTGTGTTTGGTGTTCGCAATATTTACAATATATTTTACCTATTTCTAAATTTAGTATATTTAGGTTTTTGGCCTTTTTTGGGTACTTTTTTGAAATTCTTCCTACTTTCACATATTTTCTTGTGTAAATTTAGCTAAATAAAATTCTGCTTGGTCTTTTATGAATATTAATTGAACTACAAGCAATGTCTAATACCGTAATAGCTGTGTGTTGGGGCACGATGTTCAAATTCACCCCAATTGTTGGGGCACCCTGTTCAAATTCACCCCAATCTTTGGAAGTTATTATTTTTCATGGAGCATTTTCCTTAACAAAGCTGCATCTACGACACTGTTGATTATTCTATTCGTGTACAAATAATAGAATAAAGAGTGTAAGTTTCGAAAGAGGTATTTGATTATCAGTTTCTCAAGATGCCCAAGTGGAAGCTGTATTACTTATAGTAAGTCATAATACACCAAATAAAGAGAATGGGAACATAAGTTTCGTGGTTACAAAAGGCATACTTATCGTCAGGACAATAATTCAACTGTATACTAGTTACATAGTGAAAAGTAAATTGTATAGTTTTATCATGTGAAAAATATACAAGTACCCTAATTGATTCTATGTCTATAGAAAGCTCAACCACTTTAAATAACATTAGAATAATTAAAATGAAGTTGATGATGATGACGATGGTGAAATTACCCCTTTAGCTGTGACCAGGTAGCTTAGTACAGATCGTAGCCATTTTGACAAAACCATAGGTACTCGTTAGTTTAGTACAGAGGTTACACTCAAACATAGGAAAGACTTTAAGTCAAATGAGACACTAAGAGAAGAGATAAAACAAAAATACATCACAGACGCTACTAGAAAAAGGCGTTGGGCATACATCGGTCACGCACTCAGAATGAAGACAACACCACGTCAAGTCTTTACATGGTCACCAAGTGGTCGGAGAAAAAGGGGAAGACCAAAAACAACACTGAAAGGAACTATCGAAAAAAGAAATTACAACAGCTGTTATGAAAATTAACGATTTGGAACAACTGGCTGTTGATCGACAAGCACAGAGAGCTATGGCATCTGCCCTCTGTGCCAAGCTTGGCGACAAGCATGTAGAGCTATGACATCTGCCCTATGTGCCATGCTTGGCACAAGAGGAGCATGATGATGATTTATGCTGTGAACTCATAGACAGGCTTGCCAGATTTATATTCGAAAGACATGGCAAATCACACTAGAAAATACCAAAAAGACCAAATCGCACCAGAAAAATGCCAAAATTTAATTTACACTAGTTTTCAAACATCAGATAACAAATTCTACACCCATCTCATTACTGTCCTCCTACTTGATAAAGTGGGAACTTTAGCCCAAGCCTTTTCAGCAGTAAAGTTTTCATATTTTCGATTGGATGAAAGTCCTTACAATATTTATTTGATAGTAATAGCTCTGCTTTTATCCTTACAATCGCATCAAATAAGTTCAGTTGCATTTTATTACTTTCCTTTGTCTTCACTGAGGACACACTAGAGAGAACATTCTCTCAAATACAGTATTACTCATTGGGGTTATCAAATAAGTATTGGTAAAAGTTTCGATTTCCTTATATGCAGGATGCTGAAGTATAGCAATCATCCAAAATTGTTGACTATCATTTAGAATGCTATTGTCTACTGTCTATTGTCTATTGTCTATCCCCAGGTGAATGATTGTTGATCGTATTCACACTTGCCGTTAAGGGTAGGGGTGGTATCTTAAGCTGTCGAGGTTGCATTTAGTCCATGTTTGTTCAAGGTTATCTTAATGTTTTCTATCCACCGTTTTCTTGGTCTACCTTTGGCTTTACGCCCGGATATTCTTGTATTATATGCTCTTATTGGTATTTGATTTGGCTTCATTCTCATAAGGTGACCGAACCATTTTACTTGCTGTCTCTCAATATGTTCGATACGTGATATTATACCAACTCTTTTCCTAATTTCTTCATTTCTTATTGTATCTAGTTTGGTAACCATTGCAGTTTTCCTCAGACACTTCATTTCACATGTGACGATTTTTCTTTGCTGCGAAGCTGTTAAAGACCATGTTTGACATTGGTAGCACAGTGTTGGTATAAAAATTGTAGATATTATCTGTTTTAAAAAAAATTTCCATCTTGATCTTCAGATGAAGAAGTAATGGTGAAAGTTGGTAAGTCACTGTGTTTGCTTTTTGGCACCGTGTTTCTATTTCTCTGTCTAGTCTTCCATCTTCGGAAAAAATGCTGCCTAGATATTTAAATTCTTTGGCTTGTTTCACTTTGGTGTTATCTATTGTTATATTCATTGGTGTTGGAGACTTGCTAATTTTCATAACTTCTGTTTGTTGTACATTAATTTTCATGTTGTACTTCTGACATGCTAACAACAATGCATTGATGTACTTTTGCAAATTTTAGAATGCTGACTTTCTTTAATTAATCTTCTCTTTCCAATCTATAAATACCAATTTCCTATATTGTTCTTCAATTGCAGTAATGTTTTGTTTTCAACAAGATGTATACATGAACAATTTGAAAATAAGATTCTTATTCAAAACTGATTCAAAATTATAGTCGGACTGAACTTTGATAAATTTTGAAAAATATTTTTCACAGAGAGAAGTCTACATGTGATTTGACTACGGGCTTCTTCTAGCATACAACTTTCTTTGATAGTTGCTTTTTTTATTATGAGTCGCCATTATTTTGTAGGAAATAATTACATTATGTTCAGAATTGTATCCTTAAATCTATATATATATCTATTCGCTAAACCCTTTGTTGCCTTTCAGTGTCAGGGGTAGAAGAGTTTTCTGAAGATGGCCTTCGTGTGTACTAAGTATATTGTGGAATTTGTTGTATCTTTTATCTCGGTGGTCCATCGTTTTCGTGGCCAGCCTCTAAGTCTTCCTTCACTGTATCTGTGTAGCAGCATGATCTGATGTGGTACGTTGTCTGATGGTAGTCTGCTGATGTATGCAAAACATTTGATATGTTGCCTCTAAATATGTTCCAAGATTGGGGTGGCGCATGTTCTTTATCTAATACCCACATTCCTCACTCTATCTCTTAATGATATTCCTAGGATTCTGCAGAAACATGCCATTTCAGCTGTCACAAGTTTGCGTTTGTCTTGTGCTGTCGTTGTCCACGTTTGGCATTGGTAGCACAGGGTTGGCCATAGGCCTAATAATTGTTTTGAACAGTGTTATTTTGCTGTTTAAGTCTACTTTTTTTGGTGAAGATTGGTTTCATTTGCCCTATGGCTTGATATGTTTTACTACACCTATTATGCATTTTGTTACTGCTCTTGTTGTCTGTTGTTATATTGTTGCCTCATCATCATCTCGTGACATATTCTTTCCAGAACGTTGTCTTCGCAATCGATGTCCTTCTTCTTCTTCTTTCGTTCACTTGAAACATTTCTATATCTAATTGATGTCATGAACCCGACTCTATCCTGTGCCAATCTGCCTGCTTCCTCCAATGATATCTTCATACAGTCTTTAATGTCATCTGTTCATCTCCTTCTAGGTCTACCTCTTCTTCTACTTCCCGTATTTCTGCTCTCTAAATGTGCGTCTTTCTATGCCACTGCGTCTTTTTATATGTCTGAAATATTTCAGTTTTATATGTAAAATTGTATTAAACAGCCATCCTTCTTCTATATTAAACATATTCTTCTTTTTCTTCAGCGTTCATTCTCAAACTCCCACTGGATATCTCTTGTAGCAGGACCATGGTCCTATTAGACTTCCAGAAGGATGTAGTCCAGAGAATTTAAATGCGTTGTGTCGCAGTTTTATTTGCGCCAATGGCCAGACACATCCGTCTTCGGCGGAAGCATATTCAAAACCTCACTATTCCTTATATTTTCTGTGCAGGAAATTTGTATTATTGCCCTATAACACTTCAGTTCGAAAGTCGATATTCTTTTTGACGTTGCTCTATTTTTTTGTCGAAGTCTCACTGCCGTATTTTTCAAGCTTCAACTAGAAAATGTATGATCTATGCAGTAAAACGTTTGTCTCTATAACAGTTTTTCCATAGATTTTCAATTCTTTTGATTTCGTTACCGCTATCGCTATTAATTTCCTGATTTCCATTGTACATTCACTAAGCTGTTTATATTTGCACCCAGATAATCAAACTTGTCGACGTTTTCCAGTTCCATGTTATCTCTTTTAATTGTTGGTGTTACTTTGGTTTTAACTGTTGTCATAATCTTGGTTTTCTGTATGTTTAATTGAATTGTTTTGTTCTTCGCTGTATGCTTTTGTTTTAATGATCATCCTTTCTCGCCCTTCTATGTTTGTAGTTAGAATTACCGTATCATATGTGTATCTGCCTTCTTACCTGCCTACGTAAATTACTAAACATCCATTGGTGGGACAAAGTACCAGACTACGAGGTCTTGGAAAAATCAACCTCAATAAGCATCCACACAATACTTATGAAGGCGCAGGCACGCTGGGCAGGCCATCTTGTGCGTATGGAGAACTCGCGATTGCCAAAACAAATATATTATGGAGAACTCAAGGCAGGATTTCGAAAAGCTGGTGGACAGAAAAAGCGTTTCAAAGACACGCTCAAGTCATCCTTGAAACATCTTAACATTGACGTAGGCGCTTGGGAGAGCCTCGCTCAGGATAGAACAGCATGGCGTTACAGCATTAGAACGGGAGCACTAGCGGCAGAAGAATTCAGACAAGAAACTGCAAGACAGAAGCGGACACGTAGAAAAGAAAAAACATCTCAACCTCACACAGATACCTTCTATTGTTGTCAATTCTGTAAAAGAACATTTTGTGCGCGCATTGGACTTGCTAGTCATTTAAAAACGCACTATTAACTTTATTATTTTATTATTTATTGTTATTATTATTATGGTTGAGTTTTTGGTCATCGTCGATCACGACGGACGAACATCACATCATCATCATGTGTATCTTATCTCTGGTATTTCATATCCTCCTTTAATTAAGGGATGGGATTTTTGTGTGATCCTTGTCGTTCCTTACTTTCCTCATGATGTTTTCCGCATATATATTATATAAGTATTGTGGTAGGGTACATCAATGTCTTACCCTGCTATCAACCATTCTGAGATATCACCATCAACTCTCACAGCTACCTGTGTATATATACATACAGGTATATATATATATATATATATATTGGTGTTTATTTGTGTTCTTCATTACTTCGGCATTTAAAAAAATATTTATTTCATGTTAAAGGTTTGGTATGTTTGATGTAATATGTCTATTTGTCTTTCTAGTTGCTCTTCTGATGATGCTACTAGTGCTTGGTCATCTGCAAATGGCAATTCGTTTAAATTATCCTTCGTGTTGCTTTCTTCCGTTATCTTTGCAGATGTGATCTATGTATGTTATGTAATAAACAAATAAACAATGAAGGCGGTTGGGGGGGGGGGGGGGGGGGGGAGAAGTACACATCGCTGCCTTACTCCCGAGCCAATTTGGAAATTATCTGATGTACATGTGCTCGTTATTACTGCACATTGACTATCGGCGTATAGGCCTACACTGACAAAGGTTTATCAGATGCTGAGGAACTCCATATGCCTGTAGTGTTATCCATGGCTGTGCTATATCCACTCTGTTGAAAGCTATTTCTTGGTCTACGAAAGCCAAATATAAATCTTGGTTATGTTATATCGCTCTTTCTGTTAGTTGGTTGAGTGCGAAGATTGCATCTGTGCAGTTTTCCTTTTTCCGAAAGTCCATTTGTGTGTTGTTGAGCTGTGGTTCTTTATATGGGCGCATCATTCTCTACAGTATTTTGCTGAAGAGTTTTCTTATTTGGCTTAAGAATGAAATGCCTCTATATTTAGTGCAGTCCCTCTTACTGCTTTTTTTCTTCCTGATGGGTACAATCACTGCTGTATTCTACTTCTGTGGTGTCTTTTGTGTCTTCCATATCACATTGAACAGTCTGTGTAACCACAATATACCTGTCACTGTTAGCATTTTTATTAGTTCTATAGGTATTCCGTCTATTCCGGATGCTTTGCTAGGATTTATGGTTTCAGGTCTTCTTCTATTGTATTTATTACTTCTCCTTTCTTTAAATTTAACAGCTGATTGAAGCAATTTTCCCATCTATTGATGATTTCTTGGGACCTAGTTAATATGTTGCCGTGTTCATCGCTGATTATTTATTTTGGTTTATACATGTCTTTGTTTTACTTCTCATGTTTTGTACTTTCTTTTAGAACATCTTTGGTGCGTTTTGTCTGTCCTTATTGAGCATTTCTCCATATTCTTGCCACTCCTTATTTTTGTGTGTGCATATTTGATGATTTTCTTGATGTTATTCTTTGCCGACGCATACTAAGTGGTCTTCATGGAGTTTGTTACCAGTTTCTTATATTTTTTTATTTTTCATTGCGTTCTTTACTTCTTATGTCCACCAAGCTGTCATTTTTTGTTTCTTGCCTTTATGGTTTTTATATCCGCATACTTTTCCCACAGTTTGCATGATGGAATTTTTGAACTGTTTCCATTCTTCTTCTATGTGCTGGTTGTTTTCTGGTAGCTTTGTGTATTTTTCGCTTACTTCCTGCATATATTTTTCTCGCATGTTTGGTTCTTCCAATTTCTGTAAGAACTGTTTATGTAAAAATGTTCAAAATCCCCAAATCGACTTCACGAATTTTTTTATAAAGTTTCTTGACATCATACCGTCCGCAATGAATACTTTGTTGGTATAAAAATAATTCTTGTCATCGTTCATGGTGTCTGCCTTGGGTTCTTGTTAAAAGACTTAATTTTTTCCTTTATATTTCTGCACTTTGAGTATCGCAATTTCAAAATAAATGTAATTACTGTGGTCTGCCAACATTTCCTTCAAAAGCCTTGTTTTAAATTTTGAATCATAATTGGATTTGGCCAATTCGACAGTAACAAAACAAGCCTTTGTCCCAGTTTATAATAATATTAAAAATAACTTTTCCACGCACAAGCCACCGAGTTCATGCTGGTTTTTCAAAGAGAAGTGGAACAATTCAGGCTAGTTCAAAGTCAACAGTTGCATCTATACCTTTAAACACTTCTTTGTATGCTTGCATTAAATCACTATGGCGAAACCATTAAGGTATTTCTGAGAGCAGAAACCAAATATTTGATGGCAAATTGGCTACTGCATAATATATGCAAAGTGATAGTGAATGGCACATGCATTTTATTTGTCCACAGAAAGCGGATACATCTACTGAACGGGCGACGTCTGTATCCATATCACTAGTAGGCCAGACTTGCATTGCAATTGGTGCTCAAAGTTTAAAACTGGTCATCTATTTTAAAACTAACCGAGTTCCTTACTGCTTGATCTTCCTTTGTGTCTCTATCGACTTAACAACAGACGCTCACAAAGTTCATATTTAATCTGTAATGTGCCAATACTAAATTTATACTTTCTAACAAAGACACCATAACATCATCATTTTGTTTTAGCGTATGGAAATATAGATTGCAAAGTTACTTTTTCATTACTAATTTTGAAAGAAAAAAATAAAATAAAAAATCCCAAACCATATATCATGAAGCCAAACACTCTTTAAAAAGGCTAAAATTGTCGAATTTGACAATTGAAAAGGCCAATATGGCCATCATGCCCAGACTATTTTGAAATGTAGAATAATACCAAAGGGACTCTACTCTAAAAGATTGTCAATCTATACAAGCTTCACATACATTTGGTTAATAGTTTGAAATGTTTTCACTTTCTACGACTCTAGAAATATAAATTACCAAGGACCCATCAATCATTATTTCTCACGATGTTCGGTATACTAGTTTCTGGTCGTTTGGTATGTACATTTTAACGATTGACTTAATTTAAATCTAAAAACCTATGACTGACCTCACGAAGTGATATCTTTCCAATTCATTCTTACCAGCATGGTTAAAAATGTGTACCAAAAAATAACATAAATTGTTAACTGCACATTGGTGTGCCGTACTCGAGACTCAGTACATCATCTAAACCGTCACCAATTCCTGTTGTATAATTAATAATTTATTTAATAATCATTTAAATCATAATTAAGTAATAGCAAAATGGCTAAGGCTTATTTAAAAAAATAATAAAATATTAAGTACCTAGCCATAGCCTATTATAATAATAAATAATATAATATATATTTATTTACCTAATTGCCTAATCAAAAGGAAAACAAAATTCGTTGCTCTTGCTGTTGAGAATCAGTAAAAGTTGCGGGATGAAGATTGGCATGTCATGAACACGACATCTAACCAGATATTATATAAAAAAAGAACATCTAGTCAACAGATGTCAGCCACTTTACAGTGATGAATCTGATTATACGGTGGAGATCTGAGCACCAATGATTGCCAAATGACATTTCTGTTTGTTATAGTTATTCTACTTTCCTAAAAACCTGTTGACTGATGTTCTTTACGTGTCTGTCAAACTGGTTAGCTGGTCAATAATCAATTCTCTAATGCTTATGCTGCAGCTGTTTGTTTTTCCCCAGAAATATACCTTTTCTTCTGCGATCAATTGTTAAACATCTTGTCAGATATTGGTCATTTATAGATAAGCCTATCCAGTCCTATATTGGTTAGAAGTTTACGTCATGTCATTTCGGCTTCTCCAGAGCCAGCTTTGTAAAAAGAAGCTCCTGTGGGCCAAATTGTCATTGATGTAACTTAATATACCATTTCTCTTCAAGGTCTGTGAGCTGTTATCTATGACAATGAACATCACTAAAACTGTGGTAATGTGTCAAGTGTCTATAGTGCCAACAAACATCACTTTAAACAATACTCATACTTAGGATCAACAATTACATCCACCCAGTTAAATCACACACAATCAGGAACTTCTATTTGCTGATGACTGTGCCCTAAATGCCAACACTGATACTGATCTACAATGTATTATAGACAGATTCTCCAAAGGCTGTACCAACTTTGGGCTTACCATTAACAGAGAAAACAGAAGTCATGTGACAACCAGCACTTGGCAAAAGCTATCTCGAGCCCTGCATAAAGGTAAATGGTGTAGCACTGAAAGTTGTGAATAGATTCACATATCTAGGCAGTACATTATCACAAAATGCCAACGTTGATGATGAAGTGTATACAAGGATTGCCAAAGCAAGCAGTACTTTCAGCAGATTGTACGCAAATGTTTGCCGTAGAAATGCATTAACCTACAGACTAAGCAGAAAGTTTACAGAGCAATGGTACTTCCAGGCTGTTATACGCTAGTGAAACATGGACTGTGTATAGACGTCATGTGAAAAAACTCAATCATTTTCATACAAATTGTCTCTGAAAAGTTATGAACATCAGATGGCAAGACAAGATTCCAGATACCACTGTCCTTGATAGAGCTGGTATCCCCAGCATTGACACGATCCTGATGCAGACACAGATTCGTTGGGCAGGTCATTTGGTGCGTATGCCAAAGATACTTCTCTATGGTGAGCTAGAGAAGGGTATATGATCTCAGGGTGGCCAAAGGAAGCACTACAAGGACTCGTTAAAGAACTCACTGAAAGCCTTTGAAATAGACCACGATACATGGGAAGAACTTGCACAAAATAGATCTACATGGTGTTGTAAAATAAAAAAGAGGACATCATCTTTTAAAAGAGGAGAAATGCAGCAGCTCAACAGCGGAGAGCAGCTAGAAAGTCACGGATAGACCAAGATCCTTCTACAGTCGTCATTCCATATCCGAACTGTCCAAAGACATTTACAGCTTGAATTAGCCATCTATGAACTCATAATCAAGGACATAACTAAAATTGAATTTTCAAAAGTGGATCTAACAAATGGTCATCATCACTTGTGATGGACGAACAACAACATCCACCCTCTCCTCTTGATAATGATATAAATGCACATATAGGGAAAGCGGCTACCATTTTTAGCGGACTGTTAAAATGAACTTTGAAAAAATATAAGCTAAAATTGAAAACAAAGATACAAATTTAGCAAACGTGTGCTGAGTACTACAGATAGAAACCATGGATGACCTACACCAAACATGAGAGGAGACTAAACATCTTTCATCTAAGATGTATCCACATAATCTTGAAAATCAAATAACACGACAAAATCATCAACATGAAAGTGTTACACTGCACTCAGCTTCCATCTGCCATAGAAACACTTAATAATAGATATAAATTGTTTTGGCTGGGTCACTTCCGCAGAATGCCAAAACAAGTACTATTCGGAGAGCAATCCAACAGTTGACCAATGCTGAGTTATAAGGGCATCAGTAAATCCTCAATAAAAGGCTTTTTCATAGACCCCAAAGTTTGGCAAAACGCTGCTGAAACTTGAGCTGTTTGGAGGCATAAACTGCATGTGGGAGATAACATGAATACGTCGTTGAAAAATGCAAGCCCAAGACAGGGAAAGGTTTACAGGAAGTTCATTGGGAAGACGACATTCTGGAGAGAATGCGTCACATGATAGACAGGGAGCAACATCGTTCAGAAATAATATGTTTAAAGATATGGAAGAAAAAAGAGAAAGACGCAAACAAAAATCTTCTGTTGCTGTGACACAATCGCTTGAAATATCCCAATTCCTGAAAAATTTTCAAAGGGTTGATTCTTCTATTTGCCTAATGACCATCTGCAAGACACAAAATGTCAAACATAAAATGTCATCAGTCTGAGGATTGGGTCATTGTTGATGATTGAGACATTGTCATGGAAAAGGGGAATTATGGAGAAACCTTATTATGTTGCCAATATCTTGATCATATAGAGACTTCTGCACATAAGTGTTGCTAGTGGCAGAAAGGAGGCAAAGAATATTGACACTGTTACCTGCCAGGCATGTCGAAAAAGACGACTAAGGAAGATTGAGGGATGGAGTTGATTTTTTCCATCTAATAGATTAAATTAACTATACTGAGGTCAGACTCTTCTTCTTCTTCATTATTCTTCATTCAGATACCAGGTTACAGCGACAATAAATTCAATGAATTGTGTGATTCGCTTCAGGTCATCCATGGAACCCCTCAAATCTGGAAGTAATGCCGTCTCAGTAGGCCATATTTTCTCCTTCTCTTCTAGGCAGTGTTGATAGGCATGAACAATGTGTTCTGCAGTCTCTAGGCTCAGTCCACAGTTGCACGGGTCTGTCTCTCCAATCTTCAGCTTTTGGAACATGTGACTTCTCAGATGTGTTAGACTGAAAGTACATATATCACAGCGAAGCTGTAAACCATGACACATTGCATTCCGTTCTATGGACTATGCTGCAGAAGTTTGAGAATGGATGCAGAAGAATAAGAAGACTCCTGATTCTAGGATGTTGCGTTGCTGATTTTTTTTTATGTACATGTTGTATAGTATTAGATTTGGACACTTTGGTAGATGACACATCGTGGATGCAATTGGGAGAATTTGATATTAAGCGATTCATGAGTAGGATTGGGTATCTGAAGAGCAGAATGAGAAATGTGTTTAATCTGCAAGTCGTGGAAATAGTCAGTATGCATAAACTTTGACATTGGCTGGAAGAGACTGAAAATTTATGGGTTTGCCCACCTACAATGATGTCATCTCAAAGTAATTCTCAATACCCAATTGCAGATTGCAATGTGTTATATTAAATTCTGATGTGTTATATTAAATTTCTTTCTAGGTTCAGACTGACTTTCATGCTGTCAGCGAGACACAGTTTCTATTCAACATCCCAGAGGCAGATAACATTAACCATGTGGTTATTTTTATGACTGGACAGACTCCCTTCCCTGATGGTTTAGGGGCAGCTGGTGAGTTTCCTAATGTTAGATGTAATCATTAATAACATAGTCATTGCTGGTAATAATAGTCATGGTTTACTCCTGTGTTACTGGGGCCAAACAATAGCTTCACTGTAACCTGCTTCATGTATCGTAAGAAGGTCTAGCGGTAGAGAGGGCTGTCCTGTCTCATAGAGGGTCAAATGCCCGGAAGCCATACTGATGTCGGATGTGTCAGGATAAAAGGCACAGATATTGCAGCCAAGTTGTAAACCATGACAGAATGCATTTCGTTCTCTGGACTACGTCACGTGATGTATTCTCTCCGGAACATTGTCTTCCTAATGAACTCCCAGAACCCCTCTCTGTCTTGGGCCATGCAACTTGTATTTTCCAACGACATACTCATATTATCTGTAATGTCGTCATTCAGAGATTAAATTTCCAATGAATTATTCTCTGGACTACATCCTGCTAATCTGTAGGAGTTTGAGAATGATCACATAAGAAGTGTTTTTGTGTCTTCACTTAGTCCTAAAAAATGTATTGTTTACCCTGTAAAATATTGTTTACTGCGTAATATATTGTTTACTCTGTAATATATTGTTTACTCTGTAATATATTGTTTACTCTGTAATATATTGTTTACTCTGTAAAATATTGTTTACTCTGTAATATATTGTTTACTCTAATATATTGTTTAATCTGTAAAATATTGTTTACTCTGTAATATATTGTTTACTCTGTAATATATTGTTTACTCTGTAATATATTGTTTACTCTGTAATATATTGTTTACCCTGTAAAATATTGTTTACTCTGTAATATATTGTTTACTGTGTAAAATATTGTTTACTCTGTAATATATTGTTTACTCTAATATATTGTTTAATCTAATATATTGTTTACTCTGTAAAATATTGTTTACTCTGTAATATATTGTTTACCCTGTAAAATATTGTTTACCCCGTAAAATATTGTTTACTGTGTAATATATTGTTTACTCTGTAATATATTGTTTACTCTGTAAAATATTGTTTACTCTGTAAAATATTGTTTACTCTGTAAAATATTGTTTACTCTGTAATATATTGTTTACTCTAATATATTGTTTACTCTGTAAAATATTGTTTACTCTGTAATATATTGTTTTTTCTAATATATTGTTTACTCTGTAATATATTGTTTACTCTGTAATATATTGTTTACTCTGTAATATATTGTTTACTCTAATATATTGTTTACTCTGTAAAATATTATTTACTCTGTAATATATTGTTTACTCTAATATATTATTTACTCTGTAAAATATTGTTTACTCTGTAAAATAATAGAGAATTAGATTATTATTCATGGGGTATTATTTCTATAAAGTAGCCTTCTTTGAGGGTAATCTGAGCTTTTCACAATTCTGAGCAAGTTGACCTGCTGCAGCCAAGGATGGCCTCGACATGGGCAAAACTTGCTAGTGGATCTGGTTCAAATCCCATTTACTGCATTATGATTTTTCTTTAATAATAAATCCTTGATGTTTCGTTATTATTATTCATCTGCTGATGTCATATCTGAAACAGCCTTGATGTTTCGTTATTATTATTCATCTGCTGATGTCATATCTGAAGCAGCCTTGATGTTTCGTTATTATTATTCATCTGCTGATGTCATATCTGAAGCAGCCTTGCTGTTTATAATGTGTTGTTTATGTGTTATTTATGTTTACAAGTAGACCTATCCTTGTAGCACTGAGATCTTCTAGCATTTGCTGATGTTTAAATGTTTGTGGTTCTTGAAGAATTTACATACCAGTGCATTATGTGTGTGTTGTTGTTGTTGTCTGTGTTGCGTACGATCGTTCCATATTCATAGTAGCTTGGGAATATACATGTTAGGGATCCTGTGTGGTTGAAGACAGAAAACGTGCACTGAAATTATAATTTCTAAAAATTACTGCTCGGGAAATGCAGGCATTCACAGTAATGAGAGGGCAGACAGATCTGCATCCAATGAATTAATATGCAGGGAGTTGATAATGGACAAGGGGGACATACTAGAACTGCTTCACGAACACCTGCTGGATGCAGACACAGGGATTGACGAGACATCAAGGCTTAGATTTAGAGAATTTGATATAAGTGTGGAACTGTTATAACTGGATACTTACAGGGTAAAATGAGGAACATATTACACCAGCGAGCCACAGGAACATGTAGCATACATACCCTTCAACATTTGTAAGGGTGGAGAATGAGCACCTATCGGTCTTGCCCAGAGAGCAATGGTGACAGTTTATAATTCATAAATTTGAATTTACTTGTATTTGAACATTATAAATTTAGGGAACTTGTCCTCAATCCAGCCACTAAGCAGCCATTTTCAGTTGTTACCTCAATTCCTCTATTTCGTATACTATAGACCAGGAGTTCCCAAACTTTTTAAAGCCATGGCACCGTTAAAGTTTAGATTATTTGCGGCGGCGCCCTTAATATGAAGCAAAACTAGAGACGCGAGGCTGCCAAAGCACATACTTTGGGAACCGCTACTATAGACGTCTGCAAAAGGGATCAAACAATATTTCCCATTCTGCGGGTGGATTGAATATAACTGCCATATTGGACATGTGTTCAATTATAATATATGTAACATGAGTTTTTAAATAATTTTGTTTATTTGACATTCAGTATACTTTTCCTGGCCACGACCAGAGGGGCCTGTTTGGACTTTGCTAGGCCATATCTCAAACCAGAAGCCAAGTGCCATTTTCAAGATTTCTTCTTTAAAAATTTGTAAGTTATTGTTAATCTTGTTTTTCTTCCTATAACAATATTTAGAAAGTATTTTTTCAGAAAATGGGAAACTAGACAGAGAAATAGAATCAAGATGTCAAAAAGCAAACACAGTGTCATTTCAAGTTTCACCATTACTCCTGCATCCAAATATCAATATGGACATAAAGAGACAGATAATATCTATAATTTTCATGCCAACACTTTCTTACCAAGACAGATCTAGATGCTGACCACAAAAAAAAGATGGAGCACAGAAAAACCAGAAAACCCTGACGCTGAAAGGCAACAAAGGGTTTAGCGAATAGAGATAGACTTTGTTACCAGTGTCAAACATGGTCTTTAACAGCCTCACAGCAGAGAAAAATCATCACATGTGAGATGAAGTGTTTTAGAAAAGCAGCTATGGTCACTAAACTGGACAGAGTAAAAAATGAGGATAGAATAAGAGTAGGAGTAGTGCCTTGTATCGAAAATCTAGAACGTCAGCAGATAAAGTGGTTTGGTCACATGAGAATGAACTCAAGCCAATTACGACTGAGAGCTTATAATAAACCATCAGCTTGATACAGAGCAAAGGGAAGACAGAAAGAGATGGATTGATAACATCACGACCACCCTTCACAACACAGACAAAGTATGACTCAGGCATCACCTACTATTGACTCAGGCATCACATCTAGCCTACTATGCTTAAGGCAAGTGTGGATGCTATCAATCAGCTTCCACTTGGTGATAGACAATGATTTCAATTGTTTCTGTGTTCAGAGTTTATATTTTTTTAAAACCCAGCCGTTACTTGTTTTGTAAGGATATTGGGTAGTACTCAAGAAGAGAACAGAAGTACATGAAGAATAATATATTATTGCAGAGCTAATAAAAAACAGAAGGACATATATAAAGTTTGTTTAATATGAAGGGTAAAAATATGATGAGAGCACATTTGGGAGGCAGACAGTGGAAGTGTATGTAATTATGAACAAAAAATGTTATAATAATAAATAATGATAATTGTAGTAATAATAACAGTGGTAGTGTCCATAACTGTTATGGTCATAGATGTACCACTTTGGAGACATCAGCACAAAAAAATCCTCAAAACACATCTTAGATGAGTGTAGAAATATCATCAAGACCTTTTTCTTAATGTTGTCAATCCATGATTTTATTTAGCCACCTCTTCTCCATCCAACCTCAACTGTTCCATGAAAATTAGTTGCATAAAGTGAACAGTGATTCAACACATGTCCAAACCAAACAAGCTTACGCTGATTCACTGCCACCAAATGTTGTTCAGCAGCTGAATATAGTTATATCAGTCAGTCAGTTCCTCCTTTGCCAAGTTAGGGCGGATGTCATAGTTCTCTATGCCTGTTGGTAATTTGCTAGGGGTTGCAGGTCTTGTGCATTCATGCCTGTTGATTTTAATTCATTCATAAATGTTCTTCTGAGCGTTGTTTTCGGTCTTCCCTGTTTTCTTTTCCCCGTCTGTCCACATGAAGGCTTGTCGTGGAATTCTGTCTTCCTTCATTCTAAGTACGTGGCAGATGTACGTAGTTATATACATGAACTTATTTACGTTTTCACGATAGTGATATGTCAGTCATATTGTTATACATGAACTTATTTAAGTTTTCTAAGATAGTGATATGTCAGTCATATTGTTATGCATGAACTTATTTAAGTTTTCTAAGATAGTGATATGTCAGTCATATTGTTATGCATTAACTTATTTATGTATTCACGATAGTGATATGTCAGTCATATTGTTATGCATGAAATTTATTTTTTTCTTGAATCTCCCCTTTTGTCGCCTGATATACTGATGTGTCTGAAATCCAGTACTTAACACGAATGTGACGAAAGGTGGATCTTTTCTTTATCATTTGGGAGGCATTGTGAAATCTAAATTGTGTCTCTCCAAATTGTTTTTGATGTTATCGATCCACCTACATCTTTTGGGGCCTTTCGCTTTATATCCGGATAGTTTTCTGTTGTAAGCTGCCACCAGGAGTTGACTTGCGTTCATTCTTGTTAGATGGCCAAACCACTTTATCTTTTGTCTCTCTCTATATTTTATACACTCCTCTGTACCTACCATTTTTCTTACGGTGTTGTTGGGGATCTTATCTCTACATGTTTTTCCCCACTGTTTTTCTAACACATTTTATCTAGCATACTGTGATCTTTCTCTCTGGTTCTATTGTCAAAGTCTACATCTGACATTATTACAATATATAATACTAACAATATGTAACACTACATGTCCTCACTGGGGCTATACACTTAGCATCTGTTGGCTGCACATCCATGTACCACGAAACACTGGGTTCAAGTCTAGACATAGTCAAATAGTGCGGGGATAGTCAGGTCATTAAGGCTGTTGGTACAGTCAAAAGTGATTAGAGTATGGGATCACCTGTGTATTGTCTGGGCCTGAAAGGAGAGCAAAGAGCATGACACCTGTTACCTTCAATGCATGTCATAAGAGTTGAATAAGAAAAATTTGGACTGGAGTTGGCTATCCCATCTCATATATGGGTAAAGTGACTCAGAAGCTGAAGTCGGACGTGTCAGGCTGAAAGGTGCAGATATCGCAGCTGTAAACCCTGACAATTTATTCCAATCCACAGACTACATCATGCTGATCTGCAGGAGTGTAAGAATGAATATTGTAGAAGAAGAAGAGTCTGTGTAGAAGTTAGATGATTACTGTGTTGATTTAGTTAAGTGGTTATAGTGTTGGCAAAGTCAAGTGGTTAGAGATCAGGCATAGTTAACTCTTGATTATGTTTAGGTTTGGACCAAATTAATTTTATAAAATTTCCTTATATGTGTTTTTTATTGTATCACTTGACATACTAATATTGATAAATAGTGTATGTGTAATATATCATTGGAAAGAGGAATGGATACAGAATATGAATATATAAGTACATTGATGGTATGTGATTACTTCACAAGGTTAGAGTTAGCCTTGTGAAGTAATAAAATATCAAATCAAAGCCAGTATACTGGCGATTGGTCCTGTAGACCCATAGTATAAAGCCAGTATACTGGCGATTGGTCCGGAAAGAGTTAACCATTTCAATCCCAGCGGTGCAGGAAAAACTCAGAGCTTAATTCCCAGGGCAAGGGGAATAACTCCACACAAATCAGAATTAATTGTGCAAGAAAATTAATATAAAATAAAATTTGCAATCAATTTTTATGATTCAAAATACAATTAGCAGATAAATAGAAGAGGTACTGATCTGTGAACATATCTTTGTGAATGTCATGTAAGATAAGTTTACTTTTCATGTAACATGCGAGAGGAACAAAATAAGGCATCAGCTTCATGTCTGCTTCATTTACTTGTGTCAATTTGTTTGCTGATAAATGTTCAAATGAAAGCGGCAAAGCAGTCTCCCTTACACAGCATGACAACAACATTTTGTAACTGTTAACTACTCTAAACATATAGGCCTGTTCACATAAAGAATGCCCTAGATATCTGGTGAAACAGCTTTCCATATTGGGTCTTGTTTTTCTGAAAATTTTGATACCTGCATACACAACGTTTGTTCTGCGTGTACCCCAAAGAATGAATCACATAGAAATAGTGATAATTATTACGCCTATCCCCCAACTTTCATTAGATGTGATAGGTTATAAGCCTATCCCCCCAACTTTCATTAGATGTGATAGGTTATAAGCCTATCCCCCCAACTTTCATTAGATGTGATAGGTTATAAGCCTATCCCCCCAACTTTCATTAGATGTGATAGGTTATAAGCCTGTCCCCCAACTTTCATTAGATGTGATAGGTTATACGCCTATCCCCCCAACTTTCATTAGATGTGATAGGTTATAAGCCTGTCCCCCAACTGTCATTAGATGTGATAGGTTATAAGCTGTCATTAGATGTGATAGGTTATAAGCCTATCCCCCCAACTTTCATTAGATGTGATAGGTTATAAGCTGTCATTAGATGTGATAGGTTGTACGCCTATCCCCCCAACTTTCATTAGATGTGATAGGTTATAAGCCTGTCCCCCAACTGTCATTAGATGTGATAGGTTATAAGCTGTCATTAGATGTGATAGGTTATAAGCCTATCCCCCCAACTTTCATTAGATGTGATAGGTTATAAGCCTATCCCCCCAACTTTCATTAGATGTGATAGGTTATAAGCCTATCCCCCAACTTTCATTAGATGTGATAGGTTATAAGCCTGTCCCCCAACTTTCATTAGATGTGATAGGTTATAAGCCTATCCCCCCAACTTTCATTAGATGTGATAGGTTATAAGCCTATCCCCCCAACTTTCATTAGATGTGATAGGTTATAAGCCTATCCCCCCAACTTTCATTAGATGTGATAGGTTATAAGCCTGTCCCTCAACTTTCGTTAGATTTTGAAAGACAAACTGATTACCACACCACCAAATACTAAGGCCTAGTACTGTGAGGTCTCTATCTCTTCTCACTTCTATGACATTATATGATATAGGATGACCGTTACTTATATGTTACAGCTGATGACACAGATGACAACCAGATACACTTTGGAGATATGTCCCATCAGCAGTCCCACCTGGCCCAGATCGGCATCTCCGTGGAAACTTTGGAACAGTTAGCCCAGCAGGTACCAATCACTCAAGCATCACCCCAGTCAGTGCCAGCATTTGTGGAATTCTCTGCTAAAATGCTGGAGAGCTTTTTCAACTACGCTTCCTCCTTTGCTGTGACTCAAGGCCAGATGACCCCAAACCCATCAGAAACATTTGTACCATTGAGTACATTAAAAACATGGTTTGAGAACTTTCAGAGAAGGTTGCAACAAAATCCATACTTCTGGAAGTCATGATATACTTCATTGAGGAAACAAAACATTTCACTGATTTTGTTGTTGTAATTTGATGTCTGGGGGAATTTTAAACATTTTTGTTGTTGTGCGTGTTAGCTTGTAATTGAAGCTTGAAGAATATTTAGGAAACGTAAAAATAATTGCTTGTGTGAAGAGTTTAAATAAATTCTCGTTTTTGATACGGAATATTTGAAACAGAACAAAGAAAAAAATAAACAGTTTTAATATTTTTTGAGAATGAAGTAGAATATGAGAAAATAAAATTTTCAAGTTTTGCAAATCATAAAAAAAGAACATAGTTGTTTTAATCAAAGACCTTTATCAAGCAGAGAGATACGTAGCATGTCTCAAGTGACCACAGTGTAAGGCTCAATGTCCACTGCAGGTAGTTGTGCATTCATCATCATCATCAAGTGCCGTCTCCGCAACGAAGGTTGGCTGCAACGTATCTCCAACATCTCCTGTCTCTTGTCTTGGTGGTACACTCTGCTAGACTGTAACCTGTCCATCATGTAATGTTACTCTCCCACTTGTATCTCTGCCTACCTCTTGCTCGCTTGCCTTTGACTTTACCCTCAACTAAGGTCTTCAATAAGGTGTCATGTCTTTTAATGTGTCCAAAGTATTTTATTTGCCTGATCTTTATTTCTCTTAGTAGTTCTTTCTTCATATTAAGTGTCTTTAGCACCTCTTTATTTGTTTTCTTCTCTTTCCATGATGTTCTCCCTATTCTTCTATATACCCACATCTCAAAGGCATCAATTTTGTCTTCTAATTGTTTATTTAGTGTCCATGTTTCTGAGCCATACATTAATATGGAATAGATGTAGCATTTTATAATTCTCATTTTTAACTTGTTTGTAATTTGTTTAGATATTAATAATATCCTCATGCCATTGAAGGTACTTTTAGCCATTCCTATTCTCCTTTTAACTTCTGTTTCACATCTGCCATCATTTGTGACTATGTGTCCAAGATATTGATACTGTTTTACTTGTTGTAGTTTCTCTCCCTGTATGTTTATGTTTACCTCCTGTTCTTCTGTGTCTTTGCTGATTATCATAGTTGTGCATTCAAACTATTCAGATAGAAATTTCTGTTGTATTTAGTTGTGCAGTCAGACTGTTCACATAGCAATTGAAAGCTACTGAACATTAATATTGTCATGGTAATCATTACAGTAAAGAAATGCTGGGTTGATTGATTTATCATGAACAGACTATGTGACCGACTGTTTTATCATGTACAAGGATATAGACTACACATAACACAGCACTGAGAAGGTAGACATAACACAACAGTAGAATGATACACATAACACAGCGCTAGGCAGGTACACATAACACAGCGCTAGGCAGGTACACATAACACAGCGCTAGGCAGGTACACATAACACAGCACTGAGAAGGTAGACATAACACAACAGTAGAATGATACACATAACACAGCTTTAGGAAAGTACACAACACAGCATTAGAAAAGTACACAACACAGCTTTAGAAAAGTACACATAACACAGCTTTAGGAAGGTGACACATAACAACACTAGGAAGGTACACATAACACAGCGCTAGGCAGGTACACATAAAACAACGCTAGGCAGGTACACATAACACAGCGCTAGGCAGGTACACGTAACACAACGCTAGGCAGGTACCCATAACACAACGCTAGGCAGGTACCCATAACACAACGCTAGGCAGGTACACATAACACAGTAGTTAGGAATTCATATTATTGTAAGTAAATATAAAAATAAAATTATAAAGATCACATAACAGGTTAACATTAAACAATAACCACTCTTGTTTAAAGTTAACATTAAACAATAACCACTCTTGTTTAAAGTTAACATTAAACAATAACCACTCTTGTTTAAAGTAAAACTACTATTTAACTGTTTACAGCAATTTTTGCTTACCATACAGTACACAACTTTGTTTGTAATCTCCGGTCATTGAATTTTTAAACTATTAATTTTTGTAATGTTTGAAAAGATATTGCTTCATAGCATTGATTTCTAATTATTGTAATGTATACTATTATATTATTTTGTTTTCCCATATCAGTTTTTGTATATTTTACTTGATTAAGGGCTTAGAGTGAAGAGTGGGCAGCCTCACAATCCCAACTTGGTTGAGTTTGTTCGTGGTTTTGAAAGCCGAACATTCATATTGTACTGGCAATGCGATAAGATGTTAAGATGTATTATTAGTGCCTAAAATTTCAATGATAGTTGAATAATAATTTCTTATGTAGGGACTATTTCTTATGTAGGGACTATTTCTTATGTAGGGACTATATCTTATGTAGGGACTATATCTTATGTAGGGACTATTTCTTATGTAGGGACTATATCTTATATAGGGACTATTTCTTATGTAGGGACTATATCTTATGTAGGGACTATTTCTTATGTAGGGACTATTTCTTATAGCCCGGCTCTGTGGCACAGAGCTCATCTGTGATGGCCAAGGTACAGAGTTTGATCCTGTCATAGGAAATTGTGCATCTGGGCCATTCACAAAGCAATGGCAAACTACTGAATGTATTTATATTGCCTAGAAATTCACTACAGCAAAAAAAATGAAATGTTGGATTGATGGCTACATCTTTGAATAGGATACACTACATATTTCTTTTTTTTTATATAGGTTACATTTCAATTCTTATATTTCTATTATACACATAATAAAGACCTCTTAGTCGAAACATCAGTTTGTTCTGCCTGTTTTTGCGATTAGTAAAATTATATTGTTTGTATCTTTGTATTATCTATATGGGTATTGTGTTACAGCAGTCTCAGCATGTGTCATAGTTAAGTCCATCCGATGTGGTGGTGCATATGTAACATAAGGTCTTTATCTGCATAAGGTTTTACTTGTTCTGTTGTAATACATTTACATGTCATTCTAAAAATTGAGGCTTTTTCTGCTTAATGACACATCTGGTTATCTCAAGTGTCTATTTTATCTGCTTATTGGCTGCCTGTGGGAAATCTGACAATCAGATTGTGAACCATTATGCAAAAGTAAGCTCTCTGTAGATGTACCGATATAGTGAGGCTGTGCTCTTGTAGACGTACCGATATAGTGAGGCTGTGCTCTTGTAGACGTACCGATATAGTGAGGCTGTACTCTTGTAGACATACCGATATAGTGAGGCTGTCCTAAGACCTGGCCTAATTCTAATGTCGAGTCTTCCTACACCGGAAACATGCTCACGAAGAGAAAGGGTTCCGTACCCTGTAGGCTCAGGCAAAAAAAAAAAGGGACAAAGTTGGCAGTCCTGGCCAAACTCTACTGTCAAGCTTTCCTATACCGGAAATACACTTGCAGAGAGCAAGGGTTCCGTACCTGATGGGCTCAGACACAAAAGCGACAATGATTTTAGCCCTGGCCTAACTCTACGATCAGAGTTTCTGATACCGGAAATACACTTGCAGAGAGAAAGGGTTAAGTACCTGATGGGCTTAGACGCTATTGGGACAAGGTCGCTCAGCTCGAGAACACCTTGCTCTCAAACGCTTGGTGTGAGACTTGATCTTGGGCGAGGTTTTCACGATGTCTGTGAACAACACCTTGAAGCTGAAAGAGCCATGGTTCAACTCTTCTGGCGAGTTGTTCCTCATACGGAACCAGGCTCGCGGATGAGAAACGGTTCAGTACCCGATGGACACAGGCACAGTACGACCAATTACACGAGGTAAGTTCATAGACAGTGGAACACCTCGTGCGAGATAGACGTGCTCGACAAGAATCTTGGCAAAGAGGCACTACACACCAGCATGCCCGGTGACAGATAGGCTGTCACAGACTAGGGAAGCCAACCCACATTAAAGGATTGAAAACAGATGTGCTGGACTTCAGATCCCCAGACCACAAGTGGCCAACTAAGGTGCAAATAACACAGTTCTAATGTGGAACTTGCAGCACAACATACGTCACGCTCCTCGCCGGAAATTACACGATATATTAGTTGTGGTTATATGAGAGCGAACGCAGAAGAAGAAGAATGTCTCGCTACATGTGCAAATAAGACAAGTTTGCGCTCTTTCACCACTGCCATAAATGCTTGATAACCTGCTAGTTCATACAAATGCAATACCTCAATAAAGTGAATAGAATTATTAAAAAAAATAACTTTAAAGGAGAATTTATGTTTTCAAAATCGATGGGAATATAAAATACAGTGGAATCCCTATATAGCGCAGCCTTTTATAAAGATAACATAATATATATTGAAATCTCTTTATAGCATATTCTTTTATAACATATTTCCCCATTTAACAACACCTTTCAAAATCCTCAATTATATTTATTCTTTGTTGGTATTGTATATAGCGAATTTTTGTTATTACTGAAATATTTCATCAGTCCGGACCAGGTTGTTATAACAGAATTTGACTGTACCAGTTCAGAAGCTAGTGCAAGTCAGGGTCTGTAAGTCAGTGAGATATTAGACTATACTCATTTTCCAAATTGTCTCCCTTACTGCATTAGTGCACGTGAGTTTCAATCATGGATGGAAGACAAGACTGGTTCCAAAAATACTTGAGTGAAAACATATACATCATATCATTAGGTGCAGTCTTGCCGAACCCGTTAGGTGCGGAGGTATCCAGATATGATCAGGGATTGTCACCATTTTGCTGAGTTCTTAGTTTTTCAGGCAAACAATTTGTCTGGATGTTTTATTATAAGCTTCTAGGCAGATTTTTTCCCTGGGAAACTAAGAAGAGGAGGATCTCTGCAAAATGGGAGTGGCTTTTCATCGTATTCTTTAAGAATATCTCCCCAGCTAAGGAGTTAAGAATACCTCCGCAGCTAAGGGGTTAAGAATACCTCCGCAGCTAAGGGGTTAAGAATATCCCTGCAGCTAAGGGGTTAAGAATATCTCCGCAGCTAAGGGGTTAAGAATACTTCCGCAGCTAAGGGGTTAAGAATATCCCTGCAGCTAAGGGGTTAAGAATACCTCCGCAGCTAAAGGGTTAAGAATTCCTCCGCAGCTAAGGGGTTAAAAATACCTCCGCAGCTAAGCGGTTAAGAATACCCCCGCAGCTAAGGGGTTAAGAATACCTCCGCAGCTAAGGGGTTAATACCTCCGCAGCTAAGGGGTTAAGAATACCTCCGCAGCAAAGGGGTTAAGAATACCTCCGCTAAGGGTTAAGGTGCAGATAATAATGGATATTTAGGATGAGTAATAACGATACTATCTGGAAATTAAAAAAAAAACAATTAGTAAATCTACTAAACGACGATTGTTTAACTTCAATGTAACATCAGTATTAAGAAGGTCGTAGTAAATGGATTACCAGAACCGCAACCTCCACTATTTTTTGATGGTTGTAAAGCTCTGACGTAACCAAATTGAAATAACATTTGTGGTTGAAAGAGCATACCCCACCATATAGGGTACATTTTACGTAACCAAAAATGTATACATTTGATTGCAAAACTAGACTATTTATTGTTAAATATTCTAATATTGTACAAATAATTTTGAAGCAATTTTGAAAAGTGTTTACTGAGAAGTTAAAATAATGTTTATGGAGTAAATGTTAAGAAGCAGAACTTGGAAAACGGCTGATAAAGTTTTGATAAGTACTGGATAAGCAAGCACATAATAACACTTGAAAATCAATGTGTCGACCAAATGCTATTTATACAGAATACATTCTGTACAAGCAATGGGTAAAAACCCGCACTCCCCAAATTCACATCTTTTTTCCCCGCTTTATACCCCTTTATGCCGTACAGCATTACGGGTAGAAGAGTTCTCTGTGTTTTCATTGATTTTTTTATTTCTGTAATTCATCGTTTGCAAGGTTCCCCCCGGTTTTGTATCCATAGTGTATGTATAGTAATGTTTTTTTGAAGGGCGCTATCTGATGGTAGCCTTGAAGCATGTGAAAACCACTTAATCTGTTGTCTTCTGATGTAATCCAGAATTGGCATTGTGTTTGTTAGTCTTCTGATGATTTCGTTTCTGATTCTGTCTCTTATTGTTACTCCGAGGATTCGACATAGACAAGTCATTTCTGTTGTAATAAGTTTTCTTTTGGATTCTTCCTGTTAGTGTCCATGTTTGACATTGGTAGCATAGTGATGGTATGATGATCGTTTTATGTAGTGCAGTTTTGGTGTTCATGCTCACATATTTGTTTTTGAAAATAGGAGACATTTGCCCCAAGACCCAGTATGCTATGCTGCATCTATGTTGGATTTCTTTGGTATTTTTCCAATTTGATGATATGATGCTTCCAAGATAAGGGAATTCTTTCAGCTGTTTACGTTGTTGATCATCAGTTAGAATAGTTATATTTTTTTCTGTTTTCGCGATTGACATTACCTCTTTTTTTTCTTTGTTTATCTTCATGTTAAATTCCCTACATGTAGTGTGGAGTCCAAATTCACATGACAGAACTAAATATGAATACATGCAGGTAGAATATAAACTAGAAAGGTAAAGATGAAACACAAAATTGACAGAACATGATCACATAATTTATAAAATGGAACAAACGAAAAAATGAACAGAACATAGCATGGCATCTACCCGTAGGAATGATGTATATTGATTTCAAAAGGCTTCGTTGAACCAAATTGGAAGATGTACCAATTCTCAAGTGCGTATTGAATCTAATCATTCGAGAAGCATGACTTAATGACAGTCATCTGATCATCATGGGGACCCTGATTGTCCGTGACATAGAAGTGGTAAACATCAAGAGTACCAGTCTGGTAGATGATACTGTAAAAATGTTGAACGAATTGGTCTCCCAGCCTCTCTCTTATCTGTGTCACCTATGTACATCATGGTACAATACTTGCAGATGATGGCATATATGACATTGCAGGACACATGTGAAACCATCTTCAATGGCGAAAGTGGATTTTGGAAATATGACAGAACTGGTATGGGACCAGTTAACTTTGTTGTCATTCGCTCACTTGATCACCTTGATCTCTCTTATATTATTCCATGCGGGCTCTACCCTAGGATATAAAAAATAAACCAAAAACTTGCGGGACTGTCTTCAAAGACTTGTAATATATGTAACATTGAATTTTATTCAAAAACTTATCTATATGTACCACCCTCTCCCTTCCCTCAAAGTCTGATCTTTGGCTACACATTAAAACTTAATCTCTGTAGCCTCCCAGGTCATTTCTGGGTGGCTATATAGCACACATTAAGAACCACTGCTCTATAGCAGGTGGTTGTTAACCAGACGGTTAAACGACATTATTCACATTTCTCGCAGACCTCGCAAAATTCCTGATAACTCTTTGACCTGATATCATCACAATATCATAACTTACGTGATATCATCACAATATCATAACTCTTACCTGATATCATCACAGTATCATAACTCTGACCGATATCCCAATATCATAACTCTTACCTGATATCATCACAATCTCTTAACTCTTTGACCCGATATCATCACAATATCATAACTCATGTCTCTGACCTGATATCAAAACCTCACGTCTGACCTGATATTATTACAGTATCATAGCATTTGGGCGTCACATCACTCTCACCAAAAAAAATTTACCAAAAGCCATGCTGAAGTCGGATGTACCAGACACAAAGACATAGATATTATAGTTAAGCTGTAAACCATGAAACAGGGCTACATCCTGCTGACTAGCTGGAGTTTGAGAACCGACTAAGATAAAGATGTAGGAGAGATATGGAGTATGCACATCAATTACGTCATCAGTAGAAAAGGGGAGGGAGGGCAGAGTCTGAAAAAGATCCACAATTGTTGACAAGGAGGAGAGGATGTTTGACAAAAGTTGACGTCAATAAAACAGTTTTTATACACCAATTAAATTATTTGAATTTAAAATTTGTTTCCACAAATCTTAATAAAATGTGGTGTTTTTTTGCCACACTGTCTGTGATAACATTTTCTTATGGGTGGGGGGAGGGGGATTGTTTGAGCATTCCAGTAAGGGGATGGGGGGGGGGGTGAATTCCTTAGTCTCAACAAATTGATGATAAGGGGGGGGGGGGGTCAAAACAATCGTAAGACCCATTCAAAACAAAATTGGAAGTAAAAACTGACAATATAAAAAATAAAAATATAAGACACTACAATGGTTGGTGAGGGAAGCAAAGACAGAAAGAGGAATTCGAGAAGGTAAAATATAGGCTATGTTTATTGGTAAAGATATAAAGAACAGGATATGTTATATAAGGATACGTTAGCGGATATATTCACAGGATTCGCTACATATATTTTTAACACACAAAAAATAAGTCTAAGATTTAGAAAGACGAAACGTTTGGCAGGTAGAGGTAGAATTATTAGCAGCTATCTTAATTTACTTGTTTATTACAGGATGAACTGGTACAGAACATCTGCGCGACTAACTTTGTTATTTTCGTAATGGGATCTGTTCAACCGTGAATGTCGGCAGTATAACTTTTACCAATAGATCTGTGCCGTGGCTATCGACAGTACTACTGATACTGCTGATCGGTCACGCCTATGCCGTGGCTATCTATAGTACTACCGATACTGCTGATCGGTCACGTCTATGCCGTGGCTATCGACGGTACTACCGATACTGCTGATCGGTCACGCCTATGCCGTGGCTATCGACGGTACTACCGATACTGCTGATCGGTCACGCCTATGCTGTTTCATCTGAGTGTTGTGAGGCCTGAAATGGAAGCAAAGAATAACAACACTGTGGCTTGCCCTGCACGGAATGTTTTATGTTTGGTGTCTGCATCATTTCATAGGTCAAAGTGATCCGGCAGCCATGTTTATTGTGGACGAGTTGAACCGAAAGTTCTAGATATCACAGCTATACTATAGCTATGGCACAACGCATTCTGATCACAGAACTACATCGTGCTAATCTGCAGGGGTTTTTGAAGAAGTTAAACAATTCTAACTATATTTCCCACTAGACAAACCTGAATCATACGTATACACATGATGATGATCCTTATTATTATCATCATTACTATCCTAATTAAAAACAGAAAGTTAAAACTAAAAACAGAAAGTTAAAACTAAAAACAAAGATTCTCTTACTATCAAACATGTGTACTGAGAACATTGTACTATGGATTCGAAACGTGGACTGCCTACACAAAAACATGAGGGGAGATTAAACACCTTTCATATAAGATGTCTCTGTCAAATCTTAAACATTAAATGGCACGACAAAATCGCCAACGTGGAAGTATTACGCCGCACTCAGCTACCATTTGCCACGGAAAGACTAAATAGAAAGCGTTGGCTGGGTCACGCCCTCAGAATGCCAAACTGCGGCATCCCTAAACAGGTACTATTCGGAGAACTGGTTGAAGGCCAGCGAGCCTGAGGTAGAGCAATGCTGGAGTATAACGACATCTGCAAATCCTCAATGAAAGATTTCTTCACAGACCACAAACTCTGTAAAAAAAAAAAAAAAACAACACCCAAAACTCGAGATGTCTTGGGGCATACCCTTCATACGAGGGCAAAGTTGTCCAGAAACAATATGTTCAAAAGATATGGAAGAAAAATGAGAAAAACGCAAACACAATTCTTCTGCTGTTGTGCCATGATCACTTGAAAAGTCCCTAGTTCTAATAAAATGCACAATATACTTCTTCTTAGTTTGACTTAATGACCGACTGCAAGACGCACAAGGTCATACATACTTTCATCATCGTTGTTATTATCACTACCCCTATCATCATCTTTACAACAACAATTACGCAACCATCATAACAATCACCACCACAATAATATCATCATCACTGCATCATCATGAGCATCAGCATATCCCAACAAATGTCATCTTAAATCAGCATATCACCACAAATGCCATCTTAAATCAGCATATCACCACACATGCCATCTTAAATCAGCATATCACCACAAATGTCATCTTAAATCAGCATATCACCACAAATGTCACCTTAAATCAGCATATCACCACAAATGTCATCTTAAATCAGCATATCACCACAAATGTCATCTTAAATCAGCATATCACTACAAATGCCATCTTAAATCAGCATATCACCACAAATGCCATCTTAAATCAGCATATCACCACAAATGCCATCTTAAATTAGCATATCACCACAAATGCCATCTTAAATCAGCATATCCACACAAATGTCATCTTAATAATCATCATCACCATAACAGCATCATCATTATCTTCACACGATCATCCGCACCACAATTATCGTCATAATCGTCATCAACGCAGTTATCTGCTATCAAAAACCACATCTTCGTTTATACAATATCTACACCAGCTAGTTACCACATTCAATCAAGAATGAAACGAACAAGTCGGTAAGTTTGAGAAATCAAATGAGCGTTTGTTAAAACATGCGAACAACACGGATATAATTGATTTTGGCAACTAGAAGCATGCTGATGGAGAGTGTTAATCATTGTAGCATGAGGGAAGACAAACATGTTTGAGAAATGGATAAGGTTAGGCAGCTAAAAAAAACAGAATTAGCTTCCAGACAATCATAAATAAATAGAACAAGGCGTTACCTTATTCTGAATTTAGAACTGCTTTGTTAGTTTTTTACAACAGATGTACTCATTTGTGCAAATTGAACTTAACGGTGCAATATAAATAATGTGCAAGCTTTAACCAGACGTACACTTAAGCAGTAATTAAAACAATGAGAAACGTATACATTGTCTAAGGGATGATTCATATCTATCTATCTATCTATCTATCTATCTATCTATCTATCTATCTATCTATCTATCTATCTATCTATCTATCTATCTATCTATCTATCTATCTATCTATCTATCTATCTATCTATCTATCTATCTATCTATCTATCTATCTATCTATCTATCTATCTATCTATCTATCTATCCATCCATTCATCTATCCATCCATTCATCTATCCATCCATTCATCTATCCATCCATTCATCTATCCATCCATTCATCTATCTATCTATCTATATGCTGTGGCCCGTGTTTGCCTTGCGACGTCATGGGTAGAAGCTTCACTGGAGATGGCCGTCTTGTGTGATGTTTGAAAATTTGTATCGGTGGCCACTTTGATTTCTCTGATCCATCTTTTACACGGTCTGTCTCTGGCTTTATAACCGTGATGTCTTTGTGTTATGGCCATTTATGACATGCTGTCGGGTGGTTGTCTGGAAGTGTGTAAAAATCACTTGATCTGTTGTCTTTTGATGTGTTCCAATACTGGTATTGTTTTGGTTATCTGTCAGATGTTATCGCTTCTAATTCTATCTTTTAATGACACTCCGAGTATTCTTCGTAGATACGTCGTTTCTGCTGTCACTATTTTTCTTTTGATTTGTGCTGTCATTGTTCAGGTTTGGCACTGGTAGCACAGTGATGGAATAATAATAGTCTTGAATAATGCATCTTTAGTGTCAATGTTTACATTGGTCTTCCGCTCCTTAATCTATTTCTTTTTTTTTCCCATCAAGGTTCCATGTAATTTCTGTGGCCCGTGCAACCAAGACCGCCCACGCTGAGAACCCATGCGTCATTCTAATTGCCGTAGTGACTCGGGATAAGATACCAGTAAGGACATGTTCCTATTTTCTGGAAACGAGAATCTACCCGATACAGGTCGTAGGTTTTGTAAAGTCAACAGTCCATGTAAACCTCTCTGTAATGCTTAACAGGAAAACAAGAAGTGACGGAAACATTAGTACGGGATTAGTCCCCCCCCCCCCCACAATCTCTCTCTCACACAAACAAACGTAAAGTACAGCGATATACTAATTTTATCCACATGGAACGATTTACACAAACATTTTATCCTTAAGGTTCTTCCACTCCATCCCAGATTTTTTTTCAGGCAGTCTGCCTAATTATTTCACACTAAAAAAAACAGTAGTAAGCTTTTGAATCACGCTAGCAATCTGCCAGGTCGTTGGTTCCCAACTTTTGGCTTGTTGTGGCTTAAATACAGTTGATAATGACAATGCTGGTTAATTTTCTATTTTCGACCTCGCCAATAAATCAATCAATAAAATCAATCAAATAATACAACAATCGATTAATCAATAAATACATCACTACACCAATCAATAAACCAGTAAGTAAATTTATCAATCAATCAAAAAATAAAAATAAATTAAATAATCAATTAAAAAAAATCAAGCATCCAATCAAATAATTGGGACCGAGTATGTGTCTATTCGAGGTTTTTGAAATGTCTCTACCATTAAATACATTCTCAGCCTCACTTTGTATGACACATCTCTGTCAATCTTCGTGGCCTCTCTTTTCCACGTGTATCAAAATTATTCCTGTTTCATTTCTCCTTCCGGTTTCATGTCATTTATCTTATAATTATATCTTATACTGGTTTTCTGAGTGCGTGTGCAGTTTTACTTCCATTTTCCCTTCTAATCTAATGTTCTAGATCTTGAACTGTTCTTCTTGGTGAGACCAGATTTCACTTAATACTATTTTAGGGACCAGATGCCACTTAGGGAAACCATATTTGGAACTAGATCCCACTTAGGGCACCACGTTAGGATCTAGATCCAACGTAGAGAAACGACATTGCGGACGCGATAAGACTTAGAGGCACCATTTTGGGGACGAAATCCCACACAAAAACATGTTGGGGACTAGATCCACTTAGAAATACCTTATTTGGGACGATCCCACAGAGATACCATTTTGGGGACTAGATCCCGCTTAGAAACACGATGTTGGGGGCTAGATCCCACGGAGGGACATCATATTGGGGACTAAATCCCACTTACAGACACCATGTTGGGACCAGATCCCACTTAGAGGCACCGTGTGTGGAACTAGATCTCATTTAGTGATCTCCTATTAGGAACCATATTCCACTTACAAACTACATGTTAAAACCAGATCTAACTATTGTGGAAACCAGATTTCACGTACAGACTTCAAGTTGAGAACCGCTGCGTTATTTGTATCATAAACATTATGCAGAGCCAAGAAAACTCCAAATAAATACACTGCATGTTAAACATCTGCCAACTATCTCAAAGAAAACGGAACATTGCATAAAATTCAAACGATCCTTGGTGTGCAACATTACTCACACTTTAGAAATGAACTGTAACACAATTGTATAAACGTATTTTTATTGTTTCCAAGAAGGTTCTATATATAGAACTTTTGCAGAAATCAGAACTCTATAGATAGTCAACGTTCTTGGTTGAAAAATCAAGAAAGCAGAGCCTGTGGTAGTAGAGTTTTGTTAGAACACAAGAAAGCAGAATCTGTGGTGGTAGAGTGTTGTTAGAACGCAATGGATGTATTGATTTATTTAGTTCTTTGTATGATTATGTGTGGAGCTATTCATGGCGACTCAGACAACGGTAAGATAAGCGTGTATGTTGTGATGCACTTGTTAAACTCTATGCTAGGATATCATTCGCTTCATGAGCTCATATCTGTCCAAACGATTAGTTTTTGTGTACAATATGACCATCACGAGTCATTGTCATCATCTCCATAAACTTTTAACGTGGTAGAAGTGGTTTTAAAAAAAATCAGCTTACATTGGGCGCACTGTCTACTCAAATCTTTGTATGGGCGTCCGTATGTGTCTACTCAAATCTTTGTATGGGCGTCCGTATGTGGCAGGGGTCTAAATGTGGATAAAATAACAGAAATACTGATCATCGTGCATTTTGCAAGAGAGACTAAGGAGATTTAGTTGAACTACGTTAGGCAGGCCTGAATCGAGATAATTGACAATATAATACACGTTGGCTCATTGGAAAACATCCTTTTAAAATGACTCATTTGATCTTCACTGGCCACTGTATATTTTTTACTGACAGCCAATGTAGATCACGGGAAAAGGCGAAGGATCATATTAGACGGATGTTTTCAAATTAGTCAACATGTCTTATATTTATGATGGTCACGCCTGAGTGCTAGCCCTCATTTCATGTCACGTCTGAGTGCTAGCCCTCATTTCATGTCACGTCTGAGTGCTAGTCCCCATTTCATGTCACGTCTGAGTGCTAGCCCTCATTTCATGTCACGTCTGAGCGCTAGTCCCCATTTCATGTCACGTCTGAGTGCTAGTCCCCATTTCATGTCACGTCTGAGTGCTAGTCCCCATTTCATGTCACGTCTGAGTGCTAGCCCTCATTTCATGTCACGTCTGAGTGCTAGTCCCCATTTCATGTCACGTCTGAGTGCTAGCCCTCATTTCATGTCACGTCTGAGTGCTAGTCCCCATTTCATGTCACGTCTGAGTGCTAGTCCCCATTTCATGTCACGCTCGAGTGCTAGTCCCCATTTCATGTCACTGCGTTAGGCTCATCCATTTTTTCCAGTCCTTTTTACTAGCTGATAACACTTATATAAATGAACAAAAAGGTCTCATAATCTTGTGAATAGAAGAGAAATGAAGCAGTTCAACAGCAGAGAGTAGTTAGAAAGTCACGTGTAGATCAAAACCCGTGTACAGTGGTTAATCCATGCTGGATCTATCCAATGACATTTGAGGATGGAATATGGCTTATATGCGAACTCATAAAGGACATAGCTGTAACTGCATTTCAAAAGTGGATGTAACAAAATGGGCATCATCACTTGTGATGGATGAAACAGCATTAATGACAAATGAAAATCATAAGAAACGTCGGAATAGTCTCTCAGTTACGCAACACTCAAGCCTGTTATGATTTAGTGCTGGAGTTGGCTATCCCATCCCGTAGAGAATCAAAATGATCCAAAGTCATGCTGATCAGATGTGTTGTGCCGAAACATGCGTATATCGCAGACAAACTGTAAACCATCATAACACATTCCGTTGTCTAAGCCACATGCTGTCAATTGGCAGGACTGTAAGAATGAACGCCGAGTAAAAACATTGTGTATGAGTTGTAATCTCATATATAATACCATTTTTCATAGGAAGGTCTCAGCATTAGCGAGCAGAAAGTGTATCACCTGTGTACGATGCAATTCGCCATTGTATTGCATCTATACTTATCATTATCTGTAGAAATGGTAAAACCCACTCAATTGTTGCTTGGACATTGGCATATAATCTTCTCTTATCGATCCCTCTCTGAACGATAATTAATTCTTTGATAGTTGTAACTTGTAACTTGATTACGGAGTCTCCTAGTAAAGCGGTAATTTTAAATTGGGTCGACACACTTTACTGCACCTGCTTGCCGTCAGAGGTTTCTGTTGTAATTTACTTGCTACTGTATGTGCAAGTTGTTATTTTATCTCACTTTCAGAAAGCAATGGTAACCTACTGAACGTATTTATATTGCCTAGAAAATCACCACAGCCAACAAATGCTGGGTTGATAGTTCCGTCCTGGATAGGATATGCTACCAATTTTCTTCAGTATACTTTTCCCTCCCTACTTACTACTATCTTCTCCCCATACCTTATTCTCTCCTGTCATGCTGCCACATCTTTGCTTCCACTATTACCTATCTGCTATTGTTCTCCTCTCCTCCTTATTATAACCTTATTATAAATTTGTCTCCATGTAAGATTTGTTTTATTGTGATTATTTGTTTGTCATGATGAAGACTTTTTAGTCGAAACGTCGTATGTCCCCTGTATCTCGTTGTTAGGTTTTTTTATGTTTTATTTTCGTAACACATCTACCTATTTTTGTATATCTTCACATGCTGGTGTGATTTTAGACGGTGAGCTAGAATAATTTTTGCGATTTAAATTGGCCAAGCAAAGGCAACATTTCACAAGACCAAGAACATCCTATGCATTATATTTTGGTCAATTGAGAAGGGGAAAAGAGTTCTTATAACTTACATAGAACAAGTTATGATGCATGGAAGTGAAGCTTGGACAATCAGCAGAATAACGAACAATTATATGGAGGCAGTACAGGTGAGATTTTATAGAGGAATGTTAAAAATTGTCAAAAAAGCGTAATGAATAGGCTAATCTCTTGAAAATAGTTAATTCAAAGATATAGTTCATAGATCAAACCAGAAAGAGGCATCCGAAATGTTTGGGCATATCATGAGACGAGAAAAGATGAAGCCCATACTGACAACAGACAAGTTGCTTAGCAAGAGGGCTACTGCAAGACCACCAGAGATGATGCTGGTTAGCTTGGTACTGCGGTCTGAGAGAGCATCGCTTTCGGAAAAAATTGACATTACACGAAACGGAAGTCTGTGAACATATATGCTAACTAAACGACACAGCACGGACTTGAAACCCGTGAACATACTTGATAACTAAAGCAATACAGCACGGACTTGAAGCCTTTTGAACAGACATGATAACTAAAGCAGCACGGCACGGACTTGAAGCCTGTGAACAGACATGATAACTAAAGCTACACGGCACGGACTTGAAGCCTGTGAACAGACATGACAACTAAAGCGATACGACACGAACTGTAACACGTCATCAATGTTTGAAATTGTCTTTTCAGCTTTTTTAAATTTCTACTTCTCGTTGTGATTCCAATTTTGATTCTTAATTTATAGAGCCGTTTCCTTTATCTTTCAGGAGATTTGAAGGATGTTCCTCATCTAATCAGACGACAGACACAGAATCCTGTAAGTGACATTAATCTACATTAATGCTATTTATACGATTGATGTGTCAGAAGGAACATCCCCTGTAACCAGCTGTGTTCACGGATAACATATATTTAGAGATACTTCACAAAGAGTTACTTTCGAAAGATAATTTTATTATAGACGATTGCGCAATTATAATAATAAATGATAACCCAGCAGGAATTAACAAACTAAAAATGAAAATAAAAAATTGCTTTATCTATTTTACATTAATGCGTGGCTCAGAAACATGGGCAATGAACAAACAACTGGAAGAAGATAACTGACTCCTTTGGGATGTGGATATAAAAATTCTTGAGACTAACGGGAATTGAACCAGTCCGTTCAACGGCACCAAATCGCCTAGCAACTATTGAACACGCATTCTTTCGTACTTGACTAACCGCATCTCCAAAAAAGATGCGATTTCATCAAGCCATTCAAACCGTGCACACAAAGTCACCAGAACGGACTGATCGAGACAAGGACTATTACAACAACAACAAACATCCCGTACAGGTTTTGAAATATCCTCTGTAACAACAAACATATAACATAATATCAGTATTTAGTTATACAAGGGCCGATAGGTCTTCTTGTAAACATGGATAACATATATAGACAATACAATTTTGCTTCGAATAATTGTTTACACAAGTACGTTTAAGTAGGAAGCCAGAGGACAATTTTTAAAAATTCTTGAGACTAACGGGAATTGAACCAGTCCGGGTTCAATAATGTGGTTGATTGCAATAACGGGTTCAATTCCCGTTAGTCTGAAGAATTTTTAAAAATTGTCCTCTGGCTTCCTACTTAAACTTACGGATGTGGATATATAGAATAATAGAAATATAGTGAGAATCCATAGAAAAAGAAGTAAACGAACAAATAGGTTCTGAAAACAGTTCGTATGTAAGAAAAGAAATATTAAAGGAAATAAAGATCAAAAATATAATTATTTTGGAAATATTGAAAGACCCTACACCTTGTTGAAGACCATAAAGCTAGAGTTTATGGGAGGAGAGCAAGAAATAGGAAGAGATACAAGTGGGAGGGAAACATAAAAAGATGGACAGGTTACAATCTAGCAGAGTGCATTACCAAAGCAAGAGACAGAAGACGTTCGAGGTCTGTTGCAGCCAACATTCGTTGCGGACTTGGGATCTGATGATGATGATTTCTGAAGTTCCTCTTGATTGCTTGTTGTATATACGGAATTACGTTCTGCCAGCGATACCCTCTGCAAAAAGTGTGCCGTTCTTTTGAAAGAGGCAGATTACATTATTTTAAAAAAAATAACACCCATCATGCAATGAAATCCATTCTCCTTTCAGCGCTTGTAGTGTTATTTTGTGAGACGATTTGTAGATGTGGTTGATTGAACTGCCAGCCACTCGTATGTCATCATTGAAGCTGGAGTTCTCAGTGAAACAGATATCAATACGCCAGTGTTTGAGTTTGCGTGCACACAAATGGATAACTGCTGGACTGGAGATTGTTTGAGTTTAAGTGCACGCTTGTGGATAACTGCTGGACTGGAGACTAAGTTTAAGTGCACACATGTGGATAACTGCTGGACTGAAGATTTTTTGAGATTGCGTGCACACATGTGGATAACTGCTGGACTAGAGATTGTTTGAGTTTGCGTGCAAATATGTGGATAACTGTTGGACTGGAGTTTGTGTGCACACATGTGGATAACTGCTGGACTGGAGTTTGTGTGCACACATGTGGATAACTGCTGGATTGGAGTTTGCGTGCACACATGTGAATAATAGCTGAACTGAAGTTTGAGTGCACACATGTAGATAATTGCTGGACTAGAGATTCGAGCACTTATGTAAATGAAGAATGTATTGTACAGGTGGTGTTACCTAGATGAAGATGTAAGTCTATGAATACGAAACACTCCTACTTTCTTATTTTAATCATTTGAATTGTAAAATTTCATAATATTGTTTCAATACTCAGGAATTACACGTAACAACGCTATTGTTACTTAATGCAATTTTAAAATAATGGGTGAGGCTCAGAGCTTTATTTCTTCTACATACGACTTAAACTGTCAGCGATTGGTAAAGATTTGAGAAAGGTAGCGGTCTGATCTTTGTTTTATACCCGGAAGACTTCAACTATCAGCGGTGGCTAATCCTTTGAGGAAGAGGTTGAAAATGCATAAAGTACCGATTTCATAGTACTAGGATTACCAAATATGTACTCCGTAACTCTTAACGTGGCGATACCCCTCTTGTCGAGAGTACCAATCATAACAGGTAACGCTACTGCGTCAGGCGATAGTCCCCTAGGATCTCCACCAAAAAAAACGTGTAAATAAAACGACGTCAGCGGGGTTCTATCCGCAACCTCTTGAGCACAATTCAAACAGTTCAACCACTACGCCAATTTCATTGTATTTTATTAATATAACGTCTAATTCTTCATGTTTTTATGCATCCAACAACTAATTCATCATGTATTCACATGTAACGACGTATTAACCATGCTCTTACACGTAATGACTTATTAATCAGGCTTTCACATGTAACGACGTATTAATAATGTTTTCAAATGCAACGAATAATTAATCAGGTTTTCCCATGAAACGACTAATCAATCATGTCTTCACATGAAATGACTAATTAATTATATTTTCACATAAGCGAATTAATTCATCGTTTTAACTTATAACGAATAATTCATATTTTTCACACACAACGAATAATTCATAATGTTTTAACATTTAGGGTTCAGATTCTGACTCACAGTCTTCATTGCCTCGTCGGAGCTTCGTTAGTCCTGAAGGAGAGCCGTATTATGAGTATCAACCCCCAGTGAGCGCTAGCCGAGGTCCATTTCTAGCTAGAAGGAATATGCCGAACGAACAGATAGTTGCGCCTTCTGGAAGACAAGCTACTTCACAAGTGAAGATTACCGGAGCGCCTTCTGGGAGACAAGCTACTTCACAAGTGAAGATAACCGGAGCGTCTTCAGAGAGACATGCGGCTTCAAATTTACCCACAAGAGGTGGTACAGTGTCAGGTAGACCGATTCAACCACAAGTGAATTCAGGATACCCTCGCTACAACTCTAGCAATGCTTCGGTTAGTAGGGGTAAGTTTATAACTTCTTTCTTCATTTCCATTTATACCGCTTCATGCCTTGACGCGTCAGAGTTTTCTAGAGATTACCCTTTTGTGTGCTTCTTATATATTTTGCTGACTCTTTTATTTCTGTAATCAATCATGAGGATGCGTACAATATGGTGTCCTTGGATATCTTGATGCACCAGCTGTTAAATCTTGCAGTTAATCCTTTTGTCGTGCGTTGGGTTGGCGCCGCCCTGATGCACAGGGTTGTAGTTCTTAAGTGTGGTAACTGGATATCTACACCAACGGTTATTAGCCCTGGCCTGCCACAGAGATCGCCTCTATCTCCTGTACTTTTCAATGTATACACAGTACATATCGCTGGCAATCAAATCACAGGTGTTGGCAGAACGATGTCATATGCCGATGATATCCTGGTGTATAGACAGGGCAGAAATCGAGAAGAGTGCATCGTGGAACTACAGAAGGAGCTGGACAGACTGACAAATTGGTGTCGAGATACGGGAGCAGTGGTTAATCCGTCTAGGGCATTCGTGACGTGGTTTTCCTTGAACAATCACATGGTAAAGACACCCATGCCACAAGTTTCGTTGTCCGGGAAAAGTTTAGAAAGAACTAGCACAATGAGATATCTGGGTGTGTTTTTTGACAGAAGTCTGAGTTTCAAGGAACATGTTGACCAAATTATAATAAGGGCAGGCAAAGGCTTAGCAGCAATGAAGGTTATGGCTGCTGCGCAGTGTGAGCAAAGATTGTTATTTCTTTTGTACCAGGGTTTGGTTGTGGCTGTGGTGGAATATGCACTGGCAATTCTGACTCTTAGCCAAACTCAGATCAAAAGACTGGATAGAGTCCAGAATGCAGCAATGCGTATCATTCTGGGATGCACAAGAGACACATCGACAAGAGCTATGCGATACCTACTTGACTGCCCAACAGCTGAGCATAGATTACAGTATTGCCGTGCACGGGCGTACCTTCAAATACATGCAGATAAGGAACACCCGTTGCATTCCGAAATACAGAAAGTTAAAGGCAGCAGACTCAAGAGAGGAAGGTCGTGGATGGGACGTGCTGAGGATGTAATACAAAGCGTGTGCAGATTACAGGATGTGGCAGCTGGTGCGGAATGGATAGGTCTACCCACAGATTTCGAAACTTGTTTGAGAGTAGTAATATCACTTAGCAGGGAATGCAGAGAATGGTGTCCCACAGCTGTGGAGAAAGAAGTGCAGGCTTTAATCAGTGAGAATACCAAAGAGGGGGATGTGATTATATACACTGATGGATCTGTAATTAGGCATGTTCGCAGTGCTTGGGCCTTTACAGCTCAGTGCGCAGGTAAAACTATCAAGGAGGAAAGTGGTGCCTTTGCGCTCACTACGAGTAGTATGACCATGGAGACTATGGCGGTGACCAAGGCATTTGAGTGGCTACGCACACAGAAAGTAACGCAGGTCTGCATCTTGAGTGACTCTATGAGTATGATTAAGAAGGTACAAGTGGGTCTCCTTCGCGAACAGTGGATTGAGGCCTTGAGAAATGCGAGCTTGAAAGCGGTTACATTTATTTTCGTGCCGGGACATGTGGGCGTTCGAGGCAATGAAAGAGCGGATCAACTGGCATCGTGTGCGATTGTGGCAAAGGGCGATGGGGCAATGGATCGCGCTGACGTTTTGAACTCCTTAAGAGATATAACACGCGAGAGTGAGACTAATGTGGATGATGATTCCTTTTCAATGGCTAGGATTAAAGATCAGGGATTGAGATGCGGTGTTGCTAGAGGTGAAAATTTTGGAGGGCGCAGAAGAATGATGGTCAACCAGCATAGGACCGGTACTGTCAGCAGAAGTGTGATGGCGGATACACTCAAGGAGAGATCGGAGCAACTATGGACGTGTCCAGTTTGCAGTGATGATGATCCGACGACTAACTAACTAACTAACTAACTTAATATTTTGTCTTCTTATATTATCCAAGATTGGCATTGTGCTAGTCTTCTGAGGGTTTCATTTATGGCTCTGTCTCTTGTTGTTATTCCAAGAATTCTACTACGTAGACAAGTAATTTCTGTTGCAACAAGTTTTCTTTTGGCATTTGTTATTAGTGTCCACGTTTGATATTGGTATCGTAGTGATGGTATTGCTCATAACTGATACGATTAAACACTTGATAGTAGGGGTAAGATCATACCCGATACGATTTAATTATTCAAATTAAAACATGATCTTGTTTACTCTACCCCTTTTTGAAGTGCGTCCTTTCTTCGTCTTTCCTTGCGCTGGAAATATCGAAGCCAGAGCACGGTCTGGCGTTGAACCAGAGTTGGTCCAGGTTATCGTTCGAATAATCCATCTTGTATTGATAGTAACTGGTGAAAATGAATGGCAAACTGGCAGTCACCGTACCATGCAAGGGGCAGAGGATATCCCCATAGAAAGTCGATGAGCCTGTCGCCGCCAACCAGACTGCTCACTTTACCGACTTCACAACACGTAGCCTTTCAGCTCCTTGGCACATAGGTTCACATTGAGTCTGGAATCATTTTATCCATGACTGATAATTAGCAGGGTTACCAATCGAAATATAGATGTTCCTACACATATGCATATATAACGACATATATCTATGTACCGATATATATATATATATATATATATATATATATATATATATATATATATATATATATATATATATATATATATATATATATATATATATATATATATATATATATATATATATATATATATATATATATATATATATATATAAACTACATTTATGATAAGATTAATAATAATTTCATTTTCATTTCATTGTCCCTTTGCGCTGAAGTTAGCGCATAGGACAGAGGTCAGATCTCTCCAATTCTGTCTGTTAAAAGCTATTCTGTGCAGTTCTTGAATACTATGGATATTGATTGTTTTACTTTCTCCAAGTATTGTTCTTCTGAGTTTTCTTTTGGTCTACCCCTGGCTCTTTTGCCTGTAGGTATCCATTCAAGAGATTTGTGGTGTAGTAATAATAATAATCATAAACCCATAACCCGTCATGGTCGTAGGAGTATCACAATGAGAAATTTGGTGCAGAAAGATCTTCACGAATCTCTATCCTCTACCATCCTGATGAGTTTGGAAAGCTCACACACTGTCCATTCTTTAATATTATCCAGCCATGACTTCTTCTCGTCATCTCGTCTTCTTACTTCCTCCACCGTACCTTCAAGAAAATCTTTTGTCATCGAGGAATTTCTCATCCCGTGCCCGTACCATGGTAGTTTACTAAGTTTCACGATTGTCAACAGTGGTTCTTATCGCCCAGCTAATGAATTAATTTTATCATGTACAAAAACATTAGTCTTACGTTCTCGATAACAGATACTCCACACTCGTTTATAGCATCTGTTTTCAAAGTCCTGGATTCTTCTCTCTAAATATGATGTTAAAGTCCAGGTCTCACAACCATATAGAAATATTGACACAACCAAAGACTTATATAAGTTGATGTTAACACGAGTGGTGATCCTGCTTTTCCAAATGATGGTTAATATTGTCATGGCGAGTATGCCGGTCGTTTCTTAACTTCAGCTGTTGACTCACCATCACCTCTAATCTGGGCTCCCATATAAGTAAACATAGAAACATCATCCAACCTCCGATTGTTAAGATTTATATTGCTTGGAACTAAGTGAGTACTTCTATTCACCAATATGTTATTCTTATCTGCAGTGATCTTCATACCAAGGTGTCTTCCAGATAACTCCAATCTTGTTGTTCTCTTGTAGTTCTGCCTCTGTTGTCGCCATCAGATCGATATCGTCAGCGAAGCGGAGATGAGAAATTTGTCGCCCTCCAATCGATGTTGTTGGATGAAATTCTTCTAACATTTCTCTCATGATTGCTTCTAGGTCAATGTTAAAAAGTGTTGGTGAAAGTAAACTTGTGAAACGCCAACATTAGTTCTGAAAATTCCCCCATTTCGTTATTTATAAACACAGCGCTTTAAGTTTATTTATATAGCTGCCTCTAGGCCGACAATAATGTTGTAGTCAAAATTAAACTCTGGCGTAATATATCATAGATTTTTATATATATCATATATTTAGTAATATATCATAGATTTTTATGCAAACACAATCAAAAGCTTTGGTGAAATCAATAAAATTATGAAATAGATCACGTTGATATTGTAAGAACTTAGCCAGGTGTCGTTTAGTTATTCATTATCTACTTTATTTTCATGATTATACAACTCTCTACAATATTCTGTCCATCTCCTTAAAATATCTTCTTTTATATTCAGTATTGTAAGAACTTTTTACTTTTTTAGGAGTAGATTGAAAATTTGTTCTACAGCATTTCTGTTCTTCCCGAAACTTGCTTGTTCGTCTGCCAAGATTTCTTCTGCCATTAATTTATTGAGTATAATTCTCAGCATTACTTTACCTGGATGTGAAATGAGACTGTTCTGTAGTTTTTATAAGACTTCGACATTTTTTTTGAAAGTGGTATTAGTAGCGACCGTGTCCTTGATTCATGACATGTATTTTATAGACCAAATCTTCTGACATATGATTGTCATGACATTAATCACTTCCCCATGTATCAGCAATTCCGCTGGGATGTTGTCAATTCCTGGAGGTTTTTCATTTTTCTGTGAAAAAATTGCTTTCTCCACATCTTCTCTTAATATGTCACTCCATAACCTCTCTGTTACTTAGCCAGGTGTCGTTTAGTGTTTCATTATCTACTTTATTTTCATGATTATACAACTCTCTACAATATTCTGTCCATCTCCTTAAAATATCTTCTTTTATATTTAGTATTGTTCCATTTTTGTCTTCTATAACAGAAATCTTGTGTTTTCTTTGGTGTGATTGTTTTTAAAGGTTCAAAGGCTGTTTTACTATTACCCTGCGACATGTTGTTGTTAATGGAATCATATTGTGTATTGATCCAGATTTCTTAACTTTTTTCATTTTCGTTCTAATAGTTTTGCTTAAGACACTATATGTCCCAGCTGTTTTTTTGGTCCTTTTTAGTTCTTTGCTGTTATCACATACGTTTAATATGTCATCAGTTACCCAGGGTTTACTGTGTCTGTGTTTCTTTCCTAATATGTATGTTGTGCTTCTTTCCTAATATGTATATTTTGATATTGTGTTTCTTTCCTAATATGTATGTTGCTGTGTCAATTAAAACTGCGTTTACGTTCTCAGTCAGTGAGTTGATGTTACCCTCCAATAAATTCAAAATTGCAAATTCTATTGTTGTCTTGAATAGGTTATCTATGTCTGTGGTCTTTAGTTTTTCCAAGTCAAATCGTAGGTAAATCCATTTGTTACGGTGATAGTTCTTTTTTAGATGTAGCCTAATGGTTATCAAAATCATGTCGTAGGACGCTGCCTATATCAGCATCAGGAATTGATCTTGTCTTTGCTTGATTTATGGCCGATTTAAATTTCGTAGAAACCAGGATAAAGTAGATTTGATTGTGTAATTGGCTCGATGGTCCATGCTAAGTAGTTCTTCTTGAAACTTTATGAGGGAATAATGTGTTAGCCACAGTTAGTTTGAACAACTCTTAAAACACCATTCTTAAAGAAGGGGAATTAATAGGCTGTAAGACCATCCAGGAACTAAAGCTGCAAGCAGCGGACCGCATCATATGGAGAACCAAAACCTCTGCCCTATGTGTCGCTTGCGGCACGAAAGGAAAAAACTAACTAACAGTTAGTTTGTAAGTGTTAGCAAATTCCATCGTCTCAGTCCTCGATTATTAATCGCCCCTAAACCATATTTTCTCATCGCACCGGCCCACTGATTGCCTACATCAGGGCCTATTTTGGCGTTCCAGTCTCCTTGTACAATTACTAAATATTTTTTTAGTCGTTTTCCTGATTTGTTCATGAAGTAGATCGTACATAGATCGATTTTTTCATCTCCGTAATCAGACGTCTGTGCGTAAACCTGAATGATGGTTTCCCAGCAATCCTTATCCTTATCATTCTGCTAATTACAGGTGTACAACTAATAACTGTGGTAACCCTGTTTTTATTTAAGATAAAGCCGACTCCATGTTAATGTACATTATTATCACCGAGAACCAGCACATATAATCCTTTTATATCAGCATAGCGTGCAGAACAAATAACATGGCGGGCCGGATTGACCCGTGGGCCGTATTTACCCCACCATTTCTCTAACCTAACAATCTTATTATTATAATATCTTTATGCATGGGGAAACTTCTGGACTTGCAGTAATATATTAAAATATAAAAATTCTTCCGATCTACATAAAGACAGAACAATCATATATTTCTGTTTGAGAATAAACATTTTGTAGAAACTTCAGTTGTCTTTCTGGTAGATAAGTCTTCTTCTTCTTCTCGTTCACAGTTTGGCATGTCTACACAGCATGTCCTTTTTTCTTATAAATGCTGCTGTATTTGAAAGCTCCTAAGGTGAAATTAATTATGCCTTTTCTCTAGAGTATTCATTGGTCAATCAGATTTTAGGAGATTTATCACAATATTTGGTATATTCTCACAGAGGAGTTGTTATATTTTCACATTTTTAGAAATGATATTTTATTCAATTACAGGAACAAGAGGTCGCACGTATGAATTTCCTTTTGGCCGAGAAAGATTACAGTACTCAAATGCTCAGCAACAGGGGCCATGGGACCAGACTTCCGGATTAAATGATAGTAGAGGTGGGAGTATTTCTGCCGATCAACAAGACGCGATACAACGACGACAAACACAGAACTATTTACATGGATCTTCCAACCAGAGGTCAACTGTAACTAATGCTAAGGACATATCTCGACTTCAGACCAATCAGCAGTCTAGTAATAATACGATATCTTTACAAGAAATAGAATTGAGACGGAGACAAGATGATTTAAGGCGGAGACACGAAGAAGAAAGGCGGAGACAAGTGGAGGAGAGACGGAGGTTGATAGAGGAAAGGAGAAGGCAGGATGAGGAGAGGAGGAGATTGTATTACGAGCAACAACAACGAGTGAATCAGCAGCAATCGCAGGCCGTAGAAAATAATCAAAATCTGAGGCCTAACGTAACTCACAATCAACGGACAGAGTCTGGTTACGCAGACAGCCAACAGCAACAATCTAGTTCTCCGACTTACAATCAACAAAGAGTGAATCAACAGCAATCAGCGGCTGTAGAAAATAATCAAAATATTAGGCCTAACGTAACTCAAAATCAATCGCCAGAGTCTGGATACGCAGACAGCCAACAGCAACAATCTAGTTCTTCGACTTACAATCAACAAAGAGTGAATCAACAGCAATCGGCGGCTGTAGAAAATAATCAAAATCTGAGGACTAACGTAACTCAAAATCAACGGCCAGAGCCTGGGTACGGATACAGCCGTCAGCAACAACTCAATTCTCCGACTTACAACCAACAAAGAAATATATCTCCCTATTCACCAAGCCAGCAGTTCCCACAGAGAGCAACATCAATTCACCAACAGGGATACCACCAAACATATCCGCATTCTAGAGTTCCTGACAGCTCACAGCAAAGTAGCGGATTTATACCACCACATCAACAGTCATTCTACAGCCCCGCTCAGAGGTCAGCTGTGAATCAACAATCAACTTACAGAACAAACACTACCAGCAACCAAGTTCAACATATTATTCCCAACCAGAGATCGATCTTTTCCCAGGGAACTTACCCACAGCCTGGACAGTATGATCCTCGCTTCCAATCATCCCAGCAAGGAGCTAATTTCCCTAGTATCATTTCCAACAGTGGAGAAACAGGTCAAGGTCAGAATCAAGGATATCCATTACAGGATAGAAGAACTAATTTGGATTCATCATTTTCATACGAGCAACAGGATAGTGATGCGGTAAGTCCGAAGTAAGTCTGTGTCTAGTGCAATATACAGAGTGACTTTCTGAAAAAGTAAGTCTGTGTCTAGTGCTATACAGAGGGGCTTTCTGAAAAAGTAAGTCTGTGTCTAGTGCAATATACAGAGTGACTTTCTGAAAAAGTAAGTCTGTGTCTAGTGCTATACAGAGGGGCTTTCTGAAAAAGTAAGTCTGTGTCTAGTGCAATATACAGAGGGGCTTTCTGAAAAAGTAAGTCTGTGTCTAGTGCAATATACAGAGGGGCTTTCTGAAAAAGTAAGTCTGTGTCTAGTGCAATATACAGAGTGACTTTCTGAAAAAGTAAGTCTGTGTCTAGTGCAATATACAGAGTGACTTTCTGAAAAAGTAAGTCTGTGTCTAGTGCTATATACAGAGTGACTTTCTGAAAAAGTAAGTCTGTGTCTAGTGCTATACAGAGGGGCTATCTGAAAAAGTAAGTCTGTGTCTAGTGCAATATACAGAGTGACTTTCTGAAAAAGTAAGTCTGTGTCTAGTGCAATATACAGAGTGACTTTCTGAAAAAGTAAGTCTGTGTCTAGTGCAATATACAGAGTGACTTTCTGAAAAAGTAAGTCTGTGTCTAGTGCTATATACAGAGTGACTTTCTGAAAAAGTAAGTCTGTGTCTAGTGCTATACAGAGGGGCTATCTGAAAAAGTAAGTCTGTGTCTAGTGCAATATACAGAGTGACTTTCTGAAAAAGTAAGTCTGTGTCTAGTGCAATATACAGAGTGACTTTCTGAAAAAGTAAGTCTGTGTCTAGTGCAATATACAGAGGGGCTTTCTGAAAAAGTAAGTCTGTGTCTAGTGCAATATACAGAGTGACTTTCTGAAAAAGTAAGTCTGTGTCTAGTGCAATATACAGAGTGACTTTCTGAAAAAGTAAGTCTGTGTCTAGTGCAATATACAGAGTGACTTTCTGAAAAAGTAAGTCTGTGTCTAGTGCTATACAGAGGGGCTTTCTGAAAAAGTAAGTCTGTGTCTAGTGCTATACAGAGGGGCTTTCTGAAAAAGTAAGTCTGTGTCTAGTGCAATATACAGAGGGGCTTTCTGAAAAAGTAAGTCTGTGTCTAGTGCAATATACAGAGTGACTTTCTGAAAAAGTAAGTCTGTGTCTAGTGCTATACAGAGTGACTTTCTGAAAAAGTAAGTCTGTGTCTAGTGCAATATACAGAGGGGCTTTCTGAAAAAGTAAGTCTGTGTCTAGTGCAATATACAGAGTGACTTTCTGAAAAAGTAAGTCTGTGTCTAGTGCAATACAGAGGGGCTATCTGAAAAAGTAAGTCTGTGTCTAGTGCAATATACAGAGGGGCTTTCTGAAAAAGTAAGTCTGTGTCTAGTGCAATATACAGAGGGGCTTTCTGAAAAAGTAAGTCTGTGTCTAGTGCAATATACAGAGTGACTTTCTGAAAAAGTAAGTCTGTGTCTAGTGCAATATACAGAGTGACTTTCTGAAAAAGTAAGTCTGTGTCTAGTGCTATACAGAGGGGCTTTCTGAAAAAGTAAGTCTGTGTCTAGTGCTATACAGAGGGGCTTTCTGAAAAAGTAAGTCTGTGTCTAGTGCTATACAGAGGGGCTTTCTGAAAAAGTAAGTCTGTGTCTAGTGCTATACAGAGGGGCTTTCTGAAAAAGTAAGTCTGTGTCTAGTGCTATACAGAGGGGCTTTCTGAAAAAGTAAGTCTGTGTCTAGTGCAATATACAGAGGGGCTTTCTGAAAAAGTAAGTCTGTGTCTAGTGCTATACAGAGGGGCTTTCTGAAAAAGTAAGTCTGTGTCTAGTGCAATACAGAGGGGCTTTCTGAAAAAGTAAGTCTGTGTCTAGTGCTATACAGAGGGGCTTTCTGAAAAAGTAAGTCTGTGTCTAGTGCTATACAGAGGGGCTTTCTGAAAAAGTAAGTCTGTGTCTAGTGCAATACAGAGGGGCTTTCTGAAAAAGTAAGTCTGTGTCTAGTGCTATACAGAGGGGCTTTCTGAAAAAGTAAGTCTGTGTCTAGTGCTATACAGAGGGGCTTTCTGAAAAAGTAAGTCTGTGTCTAGTGCAATACAGAGGGGCTTTCTGAAAAAGTAAGTCTGTGTCTAGTGCTATACAGAGGGGCTTTCTGAAAAAGTAAGTCTGTGTCTAGTGCTATACAGAGGGGCTTTCTGAAAAAGTAAGTCTGTGTCTAGTGCAATATACAGAGTGACTTTCTGAAAAAGTAAGTCTGTGTCTAGTGCAATATACAGAGTGACTTTCTGAAAAAGTAAGTCTGTGTCTAGTGCTATACAGAGTGACTTTCTGAAAAAGTAAGTCTGTGTCTAGTGCTATATACAGAGTGACTTTCTGAAAAAGTAAGTCTGTGTCTAGTGCAATATACAGAGTGACTTTCTGAAAAAGTAAGTCTGTGTCTAGTGCAATATACAGAGTGACTTTCTGAAAAAGTAAGTCTGTGTCTAGTGCAATATACAGAGTGACTTTCTGAAAAAGTAAGTCTGTGTCTAGTGCTATACAGAGGGGCTTTCTGAAAAAGTAAGTCTGTGTCTAGTGCTATACAGAGTGACTTTCTGAAAAAGTAAGTCTGTGTCTAGTGCAATATACAGAGGGACTTTCTGAAAAAGTAAGTCTGTGTCTAGTGCAATATACAGAGTGACTTTCTGAAAAAGTAAGTCTGTGTCTAGTGCTATACAGAGGGGCTTTCTGAAAAAGTAAGTCTGTGTCTAGTGCTATACAGAGGGGCTTTCTGAAAAAGTAAGTCTGTGTCTAGTGCTATACAGAGGGGCTTTCTGAAAAAGTAAGTCTGTGTCTAGTGCAATATACAGAGGGACTTTCTGAAAAAGTAAGTCTGTGTATAGTGCTATACAGAGTGACTTTCTGAAAAAGTAAGTCTGTGTCTAGTGCTATACAGAGGGGCTTTCTGAAAAAGTAAGTCTGTGTCTAGTGCTATACAGAGGGGCTTTCTGAAAAAGTAAGTCTGTGTCTAGTGCTATACAGAGGGGCTTTCTGAAAAAGTAAGTCTGTGTCTAGTGCTATACAGAGGGGCTTTCTGAAAAAGTAAGTCTGTGTCTAGTGCAATATACAGAGGGACTTTCTGAAAAAGTAAGTCTGTGTCTAGTGCAATATACAGAGGGACTTTCTGAAAAAGTAAGTCTGTGTCTAGTGCTATACAGAGGGACTTTCTGAAAAAGTAAGTCTGTGTCTAGTGCAATATACAGTGGGACTTTCTGAAAAATTAAGTCTGTGTCTAGTGCTGTACAGGGGGACTTTATTAAGAAAGTACTTATTTCGGTGAGGTATGCTCTTATTAACCTTTATTTAATTTAAGAGTTATCACAACATATGGGGTCGCTGTTCAATAGTCCTACCATCAAAACCACAAAAGAAATACTATATTATATATATACATGTTCCTTCAGCGTCAAATACGATTCATAGGACAGAAATCAGAGCTCTTTAGTTTGAGCGATGTTATGCTGCTGTGTGCAGTTCTTACATGTCGTTGAGACCTTTAGTCATACCGTCTTTGATATTGTTCTGTGAAAAGTCTCTCATGGACTTGCTATTTTTCTTTTGCCATCTGGCACCCATTTTAATGCGTCTACTTGCAGACTGTTTTTATTCATTCTTTTTACTTCTGCTATATATGACCATCGTTGTTTTCTCCTTGTTGTTGTAAAAACATGTCTGGTGTATTCTCTTAATAGCTTGTTTGATTTCAATTCTTTCAATGAATATTTAAGAGTTTTCTAAGACATTTATTTTCAACTGAATTTAATTTCTTATCCGGTGCTTATGTTATTTTCCAACTTTCGCAACCATATCTTAATACGGATATTTCATTGGAGTTAAACATTTGTAGTTTAATATAACTCTACAAAAAAACCAAAAAAAAAAAAAACAACATTATTGTAGTGTTAATAGACACCAAATTTGAAACGTGTATTTTTGGGCCATTGGCGCAAATAAAACGGCAACATAACGCGTTTCCATACTCTGGACTACATTCAACTAGAAATCTTGTAGAACCATTGTCCTGTTATAAGAGAAATCCAATGGGATTTTGAGAATGAACGACGAAGAAGGTGGAGAACAAGATGAAAAGCGTGCCAATATTTTATTTTACGGAATTATTATTTCAACCTTGGCATGAAGCAACTTTCAGATTTTAACAATGAAATGATGTAATTAAATTTGGTTTGGCCTTTTATTCTTTGCGACTGAGGCCTCCGTTTCAGTAAGATGTACGGTCCTCTCTGGCCTGTATCAGATAACGACATCTTCTTGTCATGAATCCGTTGTTGTGGGATGGCTGCCAACTTTTCCCGTAGTACAAGAGACAACTGTTGGAGATTCGCTGGAGCTAATCGTCTGGTCTGCCTGTTTGTCTTAGTCGTCTGACGAGTTCATCCCAAAAGTATTCTATGGGGTTTATGACTGATGACATGACTCGCCATGGAATGGTCAGAACATTGTTATCAACAAGGAACTGGCGAGTTGTGCAACATGAAGTCGAGCGTTTTCCTGCTGAAAAATCGACACTTGTGTAGTCAAAATTGGAAAGACTCGAGGACGAATAATTTCAGTGACGTATCGTTCGGCATTCAGGCCTCCTTCAATTTGCACTTGGTCACTTCTTCCCATGAAGTAAATCGCCGCCCCCATATCAGAACATCCCCGCCACATTGTGGAGGAGCCTTATCAAGGCTGTTTTGGGCGTAGCGCTCACGGACTCTTCTCCGTCGGCGCCGTAAACTCTTTTTGGTCTATTGTGTCGCTGTAGAACAAAACAATGATGTATCGTGTATCGTGCTCATATATCGTGTTTATGTATCATGTTCATATATCGTGTTTATGTATCATGTTCATATATCGTGTTTATGTATCATGTTCATATATCGTGTTTATGTATCATGTTCATATATCGTGCTCATATATCGTGCTCATATATCGTGTTTATGTATCATGTTCATATATCGTGTTTATGTATCATGTTCATATATCGTGTTTATGTATCATGTTCATATATCGTGTTCATATATCGTGCTCGTGTATCGTTCTTATGTATCAATCTCATGTTTCGTGTGACAAAGAAAAACAATCATGGACCTTCCCAACTCTCCATCTTCAGTGTCGTAAATCAGGACCGTTGTTGACCTTCTGGTCCGCCACGATGTAAACTATTATTTTCTAATCCTATCATCCCGTCTCTCTGTGCCTGCAGTATTTCCAGTTGTCGCTACATTCTTCAAACCCTTCTGTCTTATAGATTAACCAACAAAAGAAATACATTCTCTTTCTTATTTTAGTAAGAAATACACGTTTCGTATTTGACTCTTTCACTATCTCATTAGTATTCTTCGTTTGTCTGCACTGTCCATGGTACTCTTATCATTCACCTGTGTCACTGGTTCTATAACATTTTTGACCGGTCACCACGTTGTGGTACCATAAGTTTTCGTGACATAACCCTTGGAGATTAACCAAGCTTACTGATTCTCTTGAAAATGTATTACTATATATATATATAAAATTAAATCATGTTTATAGAAGAGATGCAAGCTAACGGACATGTAACGTTTGTCCATTTGTGGCAGACTTCTACGTGTTGAGGAATGCTAGGCATACCATTGTTGCAGGTGGGTCAAGAGATCTGACAGAAGAATTATGAACTAGTTGACGTAGAAGTGTATGTACTCATCTGACAGGATCTGTTGATTCTGGTATACTGCTGCATTGGAGTGCCTCCCTTCGGAGACTGAAATATGCATCCATAAAATTCTCTATAATAACCTATAATAACGGAGACTTGTTCAATTCCCGTTAGACTCAAGAATTTTTAATTTATCCTCTGGCTTCCTTCTTGAATTTACTTCTGTAATAACCGTGCCTTTGAAACAATAAAATATACAATTTGGGTGTCACCATGGTTACTAAAATGAGGAGGTCACTTTTGTCAGCATTGTCATGTATGGCAAGAGTTACCTGCTAGCTTAAGGGATTATTTAAGTGATTAAATGAACACAATTTTTGTGTTCATTGACCTTCGTGAAAATTGTTGGGTGGTCACATGACCTTAGGGGCTGTCCATAAATTACGTTAACAATTAGGCAATTAGGGGATGGGGAATGAACAGGTTTGACAAAAGGGAGGGGGGGGGGGGTCTGACAACAGCTGGCGTCAACATTACTGCCTATATATACACATTAAATTGTTTGAATTGGAAACAATTTTATAAAAATCTTTAAAAATTTAATTTCTTACATTTTCTCGAAACAATTTTTGGGGGTGTGGGGTGGGTCTTTCTATGGATATAATTAAGCAGTTGTATCCCTGCATTGTTGACAAGGGGAAAGGAGGTCACAAATTCTTGACCTAATTTATAGATAGCCCCTAAGTTGAGAGATACTGATCAATAGAATGATATACCTGCGACGTTTAATCTATAATTACTCCATGTATTGTCACAGACTGTCCGGCTCTGTGGTACAGAGCCCGTCAGTAGAATCCGGACCGTTCAGAAAGCAATGACAAACTATTGAACGTATTTATATTGCATAAAAAATTACTACAACAAAAAAAAATTGGCTAAGTTGATGGCTACGTCCTGAATAGGACGCTACCAATTATAAATTATTTATACAGACTGACGTTCATCATTAATTCGATGTTATTTAAACAGAATGATAATATCGTTATGTTCTTTTCTTCTAGGATTGCCCCGATACTGGTATCGATCTGCGCATAAACGGGTTGGACTGTCAACAGGCTGTACAGCAATATGGTGGATATCTGTGTTATACGCACGAGTACACATCTAAAGATTGTTGCCAAGTGTGTAAACCAAGAAAGCAGCCCTCACGTACAGGTGAGAGCACGTATGATGTTGCAGCTAGAGTGTCAAAAAGGCATCTGTGTCAATTTTCTACCAAACAATTAGCTTCTTCTTCAGCATTCATTCTCAAACTCCCACCGGATCTCTCTTGTAGCAGGACAATGGTCATACTAGATTTTCAGATGGATGTACTCTAGAAATTGTAAATGCGTTGTGTTACCATTTTATTTGCGCGAATGGCCCGATATATCCGTCTTCAGCAAAAAAAGTTTAGAACAGTGATTCTGGACGTGGGCAATATAATTTAAAACAAAATTTCCACGTCTACATAACTTGCTACATAATTGTACACAAATGGCCATGACACATAGACATAATGGTTATAAAGCCAGAGGCAGACCATGTAAAAGATGGATCACAGAAATCAAAGAAGCCACAGGTACAAGCTTACAAACAGCGCACAAGAATGCCATCTCCAGAGAACTCTTCTTGACGCTGCAAGGCAAACAAGGGACACAGCGTACAGATAGATAGATAGACATAATTTGCTTAAATGGATATAATGTGGCTACTTCATTCCAATAGGAGCGGTGGTTTGATTCATAATTCTGGATTAGAAACTGGCAGCAATAGCACAAGCGATATTCCCATAAATGTTCTGCTTGTCGTTTGATCAGTTATCTATAAGCATGTAAGCTCAATGTACCAGGTAGTTGTTGTTTAATCAACCATCTACAAGCATACCAGCTCAGTGTACCAGCTAGTTATTAGTTGTTGGTTCTTCTGGACTTTCCAGAGGTGTTGCACTTCCTCCCCTCTTGTTTATTCACCATGAGTTATGCAGTGATACTATCCAGTAAACGCATCCGAATCAGCTTACGAAAGAGCTTTAGTGACGTGATACAATATTTCCTTTTTGAAAAGGTACGATCAAGGAATAAAGTATTGAAAACATTGCATAGAAACGCAAATAGCTGGAAATGCAGGATTGATTAAGATGCTTCTTTACACGAAATTATATTTTGGAAATTATTCTTCTGCATCGCGGGCCACAAAATATAGACACAGGTCAAATGGGAACTGAGTGCCGCCAGTTAGACACTATTACACTACTCTACCGCCGATTCCAAAAGAAACTTTAAGTAGAACTATTACAAGAGATCGTTTCTCCATCAGTATCAGAAACAAAGAAGATCTAAAGCAAATTGCAATGAAACGAGAGACATGGAAATCTATGACATCCGCCCTATGTGTCGTCTTTGGCCCTAGAGGAATAACTAACTAACTAACCGTTGATTCGACTCCTGGTATTTTCACTCGGCAGTAACATTAAATCGAAGCCATTTGAAACTTGCACAAGCTATGGAACATTTCCACATCGAAACGAATGCCACAGGAAAACATCATTCAGGAGGTGAAATAACTCCACTTCCTGGCATAGAAATCAATAGATATTAATACGCATATCCTCGTGATTCTGTCATCACCATCAACATTATCATCACCATGATTATCATCATCGTCACCGTCATCATCATCAATATCGTCGTCATCATCATCATCATCATCATGAGCTTAGTAAATAAGACATGTTTCACTGTCACACTTCCTCAGGCTGCGAATTTGGTGATCACGCTGAACTGTGTGCCACTATCGCTCCTGCAGACTGCTACGACCTGAGAAACAGATACTCGTGTTGTGAGACATGTGATAGGTTGAGAAGAAGCAGTGAGTACTGTCAACATTAAACACATAACGAGAATTAAAATCATTGCTATCTTCAGAATCATCATCAATATCATCCTCATCATAGTTGCCACTAGAGTCATTATTATTTTAGAATACAGTTCATCGTCAGAATTTAATGTTCTATGTCAACGTAATCTTTTAATTTGTTCCATTTCAGCAAAATCTTTTTTATTTAAATCTTGCTGTTTGCAACAGCTCATAAACCTCTAATAAACTAGTATATAATATATATGTCGCGCCATATTTAATTAATAAATTTCTGGCACTAATTTCATTAGACTTGATCAATCTCGGAGACAATAGTTATTTAAAAAAGCCTTTGTTTTAATAGAACTAGATTTAAACTTGGACGACCTGATTAAGAAGCTAACGCACTAACCACTATGGTGTCGTGACTCACATATTCTTTATGTCATTCTTTACTAATTTTTTTAAAGAAGAAATTGGTGATGACGAAAGCTGTCAACCTACTTGAAATGATACGACCCAGTTCTGTTAAATCTCCCACACAAAATACGCTTTCATCTACAGACATATTATATATTGACAACCTTTTACGTTGTCTGATATTTTTCAGTCTTGATACGCAATTATCAAGTTAAATTATTGATTTCTAATACCACCATTAGATTTGCCAACGGGTTGTGAGTACGGTGACATGACTGTCAGGTGTGAAAACGTACGACAGAACCCAGGACTTTGCTACGTTCCGGACAACCATAGATTGTGTTGTGAAACCTGTAGTCAGATTCGAAACTTGACCAACTCAGGTAAATATCGAAACTTGACGAAACCAGGTAAATAAATGTGTTCCTTATCTAGAATTATTTTGCATATTATTGTGATAATTTCCTGTACACGAACGAGTTAGAACAATAATCATACGAAAGCAACAAATCAGTACCTTTAGCAAATAATAATTATTGATATGTATTGATGACGTTTAAGGTGGCTTGGCTATGCGGGAGCTGTCAAATGATCGCATTACCAAGAAAAGTCTCTCATGCAAGTTCACATGTGGTTGGCGACAAATATTAAGACCATAACATAATATAAGGAAATCTATAAAATAGTCTCGAACGATTTCATGATCAGCCTAAAATTCTTGGGAAGAACTGACCAATGTTCGTACAGCAAGGCGTTTGTCGCTATTTCGAGACATCCAATCGTCTGATGGGACTCAGAGGAAGAAGACAAGCGATATAGACAAAAACACCAGGTTAATTTCAACGTTGACTTAATTAGCCTGTTGTTTGACCGTCTATAAAGATGAATAACGCCACTATTACTGGGGGGAGGGGGGAGAGACCCCACAGTGTGCATCCATATACTTTTAAATGATGTTAAATATATGTCATATCATTCCGTTAATACATTTTTTGTGTGGAAAATATAAAATACTGCCTAGACTAATGTTTTTAATGTTTGAAATTCAAATGTGTCTAACATTATTATTGTTAAGTCCAGCGTTGATACTCTGTTATTCTGTCTTACAAAGGCTGTCCCTGGGGTGACTACAACCCAAATCTCTGTCTACTATTTGATGAGAGCAGCGCCAATGTTCGCATCAACTGTTATTCCCAACAGAGGCGGAGACTTTGCTGTCAGTCCTGTGAGAGACTTAGGGAGTGGGCCTCTAAGGATCTTCCTGCAGGTATTATAAAAAACAGAAAGATATATACTGTTAGTCCTGGAACTTATGTTGAACTCGAACACGTTTTCCTCAAACACCGACCGCCTTGTTTAATATGATAACCCACCTATCACCATTTTATTAGGACACGTAGATGAGCCAAGTTTCTGACTATTTTGTCAAGAGATTAGGACACGTAGAGGAGAATTTTATTTTGTCAAGAGATTAGGACACTTTGATGAGCCGTTTTTGACTACTTTGTCAAGAGATTAGGACACTTTGATGAGCCGTTTTTGACTTTTTTGTCAAGAGATTAGGACACTTAGAATAGCGAAGTTTATGACGTTTTGTCAAGGGAAAAAAAAATTAAGTTTTAAAGAGGAAGATGACTGACTTCACTGTACTCGTTTTCCAATATAAACTCCATCCCGTGCAACAAAATGTCACGCCTCCTGCCAAGAGTACGACTCACATCAACTCCGTAACTTGAAGCGATGGTCATGTTTATAATTCAAACAATATCTTTAATGTACAAATACATTATTGTTGACAATAACTTTTATCAAACCCGCTCTCCCTTGCCAACAACTATCATAGATTTTTAGACCCCCTTTTTGTCCCCTAATTGTTGACGTTATTTAGTAAGTAAGTAAGTAAAGTAACCCATAGCATTTATTAATGCTGTAGGGGTGTGAGATGTTAGCGAACTCACATTTCACAGGCTCTGCAAATGAGGGCGGTAGCCATCTCCTCTCCCTCGCAGTCTTTACTTCCCGGATTAATCCGGTACCTATTTGGGGTTGGGTCGACCTGGGAGCCGTTGCGATCTGAAAACATTTCCGCATCAACTGGGGAATGAACCCAGGACCACTCATATGACGTTATTTATGGGCATTCAATTTTGACTAAATGTATGGAGGTCAAAATAAATGAAATGAAAAGCAGAACTAAGAATTTTGTAATTGTTGATGATGTATGGATGTGAAATATTGTGTAATACAAAATGGACAACTAGAAAACAACACGCTTTCAAAATGAGATGAGTGCATATAAAAAGGTTAGAAATAGTATAACGAGTCTATAACCGTACAGGATCATAAGGTTTATACATTCGATACAAAAACAGCCAGTCCTCTAATGATTTATATCTTCATCGGTGCGGAGGAGAGTAAAAAAATCGTGATAAGCCCATGTTGTCTGCCCCCGATTCTCTTTGTGTACGTCTGCATCTTCCTCAATCGAATGTTCTCTGCAGCAACAGCAACGTTTTTTTTTATGCCGCCATACTTATTCAAATATCTTTCTAGTTTTCTTCGTTTTCGTTTTCAGACAAGTGATTCATATTGACCTGGTTCAAACAAGTGATTCATATTGACCTGGTTCAAACAAGTGATTCATATTGACCTGGTTCAAACAAGTGATTTATATTGACCTTGTTCAAACAAGTGATTCATTTTGACCTGTTTCAAACAAGTGATTCATATTGACCTGGTTCAAACAAGTGATTCATATTGACCTGGTTCAAACAAGTGATTCATATTGACCTGGTTCAAACAAGTGATTCATATTGACCTGCACGCACCATTATTTTATTTTATACGAACTCCTTTGTCTTTTGCTCTTTATAAGAAATGCGTTGAATTCTTCTATAATACTTCTTCGAATGCCTGTATTCTTTTCCCCATGTCTTCAGTAAGTGTCCAACCCTCACAGGAAAAAACCATTTATTCAACCTATCCATGATGGTGTTCCTCCTTCGGAAACGAAGATGAGCATGGTATGAAAAAAAAAAAATAATACATGCGATGAAAAAATAAATAATAATAATACATTGGTAATTGTCTAATTTGGTTTGTGAGTTCGTAGATGTCCGATGAGTCCGAATCGTGCACGGAATGTTCTATTGCAGTGCATGCAGGAGTTCTGAGGGTTCGGGGTAGGAGAATTTTCTGATTTGTCCTTCCGCTTCTTGCGCTTGGGGATTGCCCGCAGTGTTCTTTCTTTTTCAAATTGCGTGATGCCAGCAGTGATCTGGGTGTGCCAGGCTGAGCGAGCAAGTGCTGTAGTCTCCCAGGAGCTAGGATCGATGCTGCAAGTGCTTGAGAGACGTATCCATATGAATCCTATGTTACACGATGTAGTGTTTTATACATTTAAAAAATAATACATTGATTGCATTCGTTATCTTTTTGATTTTTGTTATAAATTTTAAGTGTTATTTCCCTTTAATATAAGACGTTTTTTCGATGAAGCCCTGAAGCTTTCAATATGATACATATGTGAACCTAATACACATATTTAGTAAACATATGTTTATCGTGAAAAAAAACCAACAATCTGTAAATAGTGTAAAAGATGCACACACAAATAACAACAACAACAAAAAAACAATAACAACATCACAAATAAATCCTTTATTATATATTAATATTTTGCAGACTGCCAGTACGGTGACAGACCAGTCATCTTCACAACAAGCCAGTTTGGACGACTGAACTGTACAAATCTATTTCAACATTTCAGTCAAGATGAGTGCCGTACAAACGCCGCAGTAGCTATCAATTGCTGTAGCACTTGTCACAGACTTCTGAACAGCCGAGGCTAATATGCTCTTAACTTGAAAACATGTTTATTGTTGAGTTCTTGTTCAAAGATCTCTGCATACATATTTTAAGAATACCTGTAGAGGAGGCGTGGAATATCATGCAATTTCATCACGAGATGGTTTAAGTGATTGCACGAAATACACAGGGATATCCTTACTAAGCAACAGAGGGCAATCATTTTTTTAACTAAATATTAGAACAACAATTACGATCATAAACTGATACACAACTTTAAAAGACCCAAATGAGCTTACGTAAAAACAAAATCTGTATGGAGGCTATCTTTACACTGAGACAGCTAACAGAAAGAGCAACCTAAAACAACAAAGAATTATACAGCGCATTCGTCGACCAAGATAAGGCTTTCGACAGAGTAGACAGACAACAACTATGGAAAACACTATCAATATACGGAGTACCAGAACATTTAACCAATATACGGAGTACGAGAACATTTAATACATATATGAAAAGGAGTTTATACTAAAAGCCAATGTGAAGTAAGAACAAATACAGGAGTGTCCAATAAGTTCGAAAACCAATCAGGAGATCGCCAGGGGTGTGCTCTATCCCCTCCCTACTTTTTATAACATATATCGACTACATCTGTAAATCAACAAGTACCAACGAAGAAGATAACATGAACGACAAATTGAACGATCTACTCTTTGCAGACGACCAAGTACTAATAGCGACATCAGAAGAACAATTGTAAGAACATATGAACAGAGTGGTACTTGATTCTTGATTAGGAACAAGCGTCACAGCACTGGTGGCATTCCCATATATCCTCTGCTTGCCGTTCCGTCAGTCATCTAAAAGTGTATAAGCTCAGTGTCCCAGTCTGTTGCTGATTACACGTTCTTCTGATATTTCCGAAGAGGGAGCTATGAACAGACTCTACACAACATGCCAAAAATTTAACATGGAGACTAATATTGAAAATACCAAAATAATGGCAATAGCAAAGAAATATAATTATCTCCAATGATAATCAACACATTAAACAAGTAAAGGAGTTCAATTACTTAGGAAGCATTATAACGAGTGAAGGGGAAAACAGTAAAGAGATACAAAATAGATGTAACAAAACATACCAGATCTTGGAACACTTAATTTTAAGAACAAAAATGTAAATATAGATACTAAAGGTGCATTATAAAAGACTATTATTATCTCATTGCTGTGCTACCAGTGCCAAACCTGGAATATGACAGCACAAGTCCAAAGAAATAAATATGGTGACTGCAGAAATGATTTGTCTACAAAGCATACACAGACTGTCATTAAAGATTGAATTAGAAAAGATAACATCAGACAGATAACCAAAACAATACCAGTATTGGAACACAACAAGGGACAACAGACCAAGTGGTTTTCACACACTTCCAGACTACCAATAGATATCATGCCGCAAACATGGCAGTGGCACACAGCCATCACGGCTACAAAGCCAAAGTCTGATCATGTAAAAGATGGATCACAGAAATCAAAGAGGCCACGGGAGCACGCATACAAACAACTCAAAAGAAGGCCATCTTCAGAGAATTCTACCCCTGACACCGTAAGGCAAACAAGGGCCATGGCGTATAGATAGATAGATAGACAGATTAATAGATAGACAGATAGATAGATAGATAGATAAATGATTTTATATATATATATATATATATATATATATATATATATATATATATATATATATATATATATATATATATATATATATATATATATATATATATATATATATATATATATATATATATATATATATATATATATGGTTTAAGTGATTTAATTCTTCTTCTTCTTCTGCGTTCGTTTTTAAAATTCTGTAGATTATAAAGCTGTAGTTAAGTTCCAAGTTCCTAGTACTAAATTACTAAACGTCAAGTTCTGAATTGCTATGGAGAATGGGGGTGTTTTAACACATCACCCCCCCCACCTCCACTTATCTACTGGCCTGCATCCAACAAAATTAATGCAGAAGCCCTCAGAGATGCTGGAGTAAAAATATAAATTACAACAATTAGGAGCGGACAGTCAAGATCTTTAGGGCATGTAATGAGAAATTGAAAAAGTGAACATTTAGTAACCACCAGAAAAATCAAAGGGAAAATAAACAGAGAAAGAGACAAGTATTATACTTGACAGAGAATTTGCTGGATAGGTTATCACCGTGGAGTGTGAGTTGGTAAATAACTTTCACTAAGTAACATATTTACAACACAAGAGACATTTAGTTTTGGAGAAACATTACCACCAACGTCACCCGGCTTAGTATTTGATTCATTGACATTTGGGGGTCATAGTTTTTAGAGTTGTTTCCTTGTAAAGTTAAATATTTTTCTATGGATCACTGACTCCATCAAGAATGCGATTTATATGATTATAACAAGTGTATTTACATTTGTAAAATAATTTTTAAAATATTGTATAAATAAAATGTGTTTGCATTTTTAAAACGTGTCTCTTAATTATCTTCATAGTAGTCGGATTCCTACAATGAAATATTCCATTTTTTAAAGCATGTTTAGTTTATAACACTCTGCTACTAATGGTTGGTTGGTTGCTGATCCATCGGTCCATGGGCTCATGCCCTTTGACGCAATGCCATTAAATGGCATTCTTTTGCTGGGAAGTCTGTGGATTTTCGGCCCACCCCGGGACAGAGCCAGATAATAACTATCACACCTCCAGGAAGGTAAGTTTCAACCTATGTACTGCTCGAGGCCACTGCAGCCAATATATGGTTCACTGAGCTCATTCCCCGCCACCAATTGACTACTTGTTATGCCGAACTTCTCTATTGCTCTAGGCATGCAACCACATGTTTAAGTCAAAAGGATTGTCACGTTCTGAGTCACTGTGCATCTATGATGGGTCTCGGCCATAGGAAAAAACAGTACTGTCAGTTTCCTCCTCCCCAGTGCTGCACAGTACATCTCTGGCTCCCTCCGAACCACAGAGGGTGCATACATATATTCAAGTAAACATGAAACACATTTCAACAACAAAATAGCATAATAAGCATAATTGTATAGATGATGTGCCATGAAGCTTCTATAAGAAGATAGCCTCAATATAACGGCATTTCATCTACTAAGGTTTTCTGTTGCATGGGTAGTTTGTCTAGTGGGCCATTGGTGAGACCCACAGACGCAACCACATGCGTTCTGCTTCTAATGTCAGGCATGGTCTTTATTTAACAAACTCGCAGCAGAGAAAAATCATTACAGGTGAAACGAAATGTCTGAGAATAGATGCAGTAGTTACATTTAGTAAACTAGATAAAACAAATCTTGTCTTGTCTTAGGTAGTTACGTTTCATAAACTAGATAAAACAAGTCTTGTCCTGTCTTCAGTAGTTACGTTTCATAAACTAAATAAAACAAGTCTTGACTTGTCTTTAGTAGTTACGTTTCATAAACTAGATAAAACAAGTCTTGTCCTGTCTTCAGTAGTTACGTTTCATAAACTAGATAAAATAAATCTTGTCTTGTCTTTTATAATACTATCTATCAATATCTATAAACCCGTAACCCTTCAGTGTCGTAGGGGTACCTCTTAGATGCTTCAGCACACAGAGTCCTCCAGCGATTTCTATCTCCATCGATACGGATGAGTGAGGAAAAATCTTGTCCTGTCAATTCTTTGATGTCTGTCCATGCCTTTATTTTCATCCTCTTCTTCTTCTACCCTCGACAGTTTCCAGTAGTATTGTTTTTGACAAGGAATCATGTCTGCATACACGTCCAAACCATGCTAGTTTTCGTCGTTTCACTTTTAAAAGCAATGTTTCTTGTACACCTGCATGTAACTCTAGATTATTTCTTACGTATAAATTGGTCTTATGTTCCCTATAGGAAAGTCGTAGAATCCATCTGTAGCATTTGTACTCGAAAGCTTGTAATCGTCTCTCCATGAATGAATGAAATCACTTCAAAAATATTTTTAACCACTTCTCCTATGCATGTATGCCGCTAGACGTCATGGGGAGCAAAAGTCTATTCTCTTTTGCTGTGATGCAGCTGATTAATGGTCTTTCTTGTCTTGTCCCTATCCTTGTGTTCCGCTAGGCGTCATGGGAAGCCGGCTTCTTCTTTCTTTGACCTAACTGTGATACCACTAAAGTAGTTCAGCTTTGATCTTCTATTAATTCTCTGATGGTAGATAAAACAAGAAATGCAGAAATTAGGAAAAGAGTAGGTGTAATATCATGTATTCGCCCTTGTGTTGCCGAGGCCCGAAAGGGGAGCAAAGAATAGCAACACTGTTTACCTTCCACGCATGTCGTGAAAGGCGACTAAAGAGGTTATGGGATGGAGTCGGCTGTCCCATCCCATATAGGGTCAGTGACCCAAAGCCATGCTGAAGCCGGATGTGTCAGGCCGTAAGGCGCAGATATCGTAGCAATGCTGTAAACCATGACACAACGCATTCCGTTCTCCGGACTACATCCTGCTAATCTGCATGATTTTGAGAACGAATGCAGAAGAAGAAGAAGAATATCATGTACTGAGTATTTCGAAAGTTAGCAAGTATAATTGTTTGATCACTTTTTGAGATTGAACCCAAACCAAATAGGCATACCAATGAGATAAAAATAACAATAGAAAATTCCGATATAGAGCCAGTGAAAACGGTGGATAGAAAAGACCAAGATAATCTTGAACAAACGTGGACTCAATGCAACCAATGCAACACATCTGTCCTCGGAATAACATCTGAAGTTACACCCCTATGCTTACATCATGTATGGATAAAACCAAGAATCATTAACCTCGTCATCATCAAGTGCCGTCTCCGCAACGAAGGTTGGCTGCAATGGATCTCCAACATTCTCTGTCTCTTGTCTTGGTGGTGCACTCTGCTAGACTGTAACCTGTCCATCTTGTGATGTTACTCTCACACTTGTATCTCTGCCTACCTCTTGATCGCCACCCTTTGACTTTACCCTCAAGTAAGGTCTTCAATAAGGTGTCATGTCTTTTAATGTGTCCAAAATATTTTATTTGCCTGATCGTTATTTCTCTTAGTAATTCTTTCTTCATATTACGTGTCTTTAACACCTATTTATTTGTTTTCTTCTCTTTCCATGATGTTCTCCCTATTTCTTCTATATACTCACATCTCAAAGGCATCAATTATGTCTTCTAATTGTTTATTTAGTGTCCATGTTTCTGAGCAATACATTAATATAAAATAGATATAGTATTTTATAATTCTCATTTTTAACGTGTTAACTTGGATAAAGACAATAATCAATAACCGTATTCTACTTGTTTATAGGTTCAGGATTTGAAACCACACTCCGGAAAACTATATATTCTCGCGATAACAACAATGATCATGTATTATTTTCATTGACAATAATACATTGTAAATTAAATGTCAATGACAATAATACGTTGTAAATTAAATGTCAATGGCAATAATATGTAGTAAAACAAATGTCAGTGACAATAATGCATTATCGTAGTTGTTATCGCTTCTTAATGTTGTTACTGCTGCATTATCCAGCTTGCTGGATATCATTTGACATTTTGGTTAATTATACGTTCTAGCGAAACGACAACATACTTCCAGGAACACAATACTGTACAACATTTCGGTACTATTTTTTATATTAATATCACGCATGCCTGAACGTAATACACTAGAAATATTCAGTAAACATGTTTTTCTCATGAACAATCTTAAGAGACTTTTATCATGCGTGACGACAATTGTTTGATTTGAGCCTGGTGGTCATCGTGTTAAGTACCAGAACATGTTCCCTCGTACGGCTGGCTTACTACACTAGCGATACGGTTACAGTGGTCCACAATCAGACGCAATACAGTGGTAATACGTATTAGTTACCAATATCGAAGTTGGAGGTGTCGGGTCATTACCGCAAATAAATCGGTAACAACGAATTTCTGCTCTCTGGACCTACATTCTGCTGGAAATATTGTAGGAAAGATGTCCACAATCCATTGATCAGAAGAGAGATCCAGTGGTAGTTTTGAAAATGAACGTAAAACCTATAAGAGAGAAGTGACTACTGCTATGGCTTTACTAGTATTTCTCAAAATTGGTTGAAGTTCATACATCCAGTGTTAATATTGATTTCAAACAGTTAGTAAACGAAAAAAAAATATTTGGTGGGCAGGGTATGGCGTGCGGACCTCATTTTGCCCACCATATCTATAATTGTAATGAATGTAGAGGATAGTATAACTATTTCACATTTAATTCCTTTAATTTGTCTCTTCTATACGGCCTTCTAAAAAGGCAACAAATAAGAAACGTCGAACGTTTGAAGCGTCATCATTATATGGTGTCGTCTCAGCAACGAAGGTTCGCTAGAACGAATCTCCAATATCGTCTGTCTCTTACCTTGGTTGTGCACTCTGCGAGACTGTATCGCGTTCATCTGATCATATTTCCCTCTTTTATTTCTGACTACTTCTTGCTAACCCTCCATCAACACTACCTTCAAGTAAAGCTTTCAAATAGGTGTCATGTCCAAAATATTTTATTTCTTTTATTTCCATATCTTTTAATAGTTACTTTTTCTAACGGAGTTTTCTCAGAACCTCTTTGTTTTTTTCTCTTTGCATGAAGTTCTTTTCTATCCTTCTATATTTTCGACATCTCAACGGCATCAATTCTGTCCTCCAGCTATTTATTCATTATCCATATTTCTGAGTCATACATTAATATAGAATAGAAATAGCATTTTATAATTTTCACTTTTAGCTTATTTGTAATTTGTTTAGATGTTAATATTTTTTCCTCGTGTCATTGAAAGTACTTTTAGCCATTGCTATTCTCCTTTTAACTTCTGTTTCACATGTACCATTAAATTGTAATTATGTGTCTAAGATACTGAAATCTGATCTACTTGTTGCTGTATATTTCCATGTGCTACATTTAGCGTTTTTTTTTTCTAATTGACTTTGCTGATTCAAGTATCGTATCCAGGTATAAATAGTGATCTGTAAACACTTCCCGTGAACTATTGATCGGTTTCGTTTGAAATTACACAGTAACAAAAATGTTGCGCGTGTACCATTACTTTGAGTCACTTCATGTCACGTGCGACAATGTGTCATGACCTAAAATTAGATCACAGTGCGTTAGTAGATGTGTTTTTGTTGATTTATGTGTCATTCTCAAATAACCATTACGTTTTCTGGAGTGATTTTAGGCAGAAAAGGTGAATACTCTGTGAAATTATTTGATATTATGTGCCATAGCACATCCGACATGTGCTGCGGTTATTATTGTTGTGATTTAATTGAATGTATCAGCGCAACTACAAGATCCGATAATGTATAATAATACATTTATATATCATTTAGATCACAAATGTTCATGCGATCCCATTTATTTTGAAGAAAAGTCATCCGCTACCCCGTCTACATTTCTTCTCCGTCTTCTTCAGTTTCATTCTCAAGCTCCCACTAGATCGCTCGTGTAACAGGACAATGTCGTAATCTTCAGCCTTCATTCTCAAGCTCCCACTAGATCGCTCGTGTAACAGGACAATGTCGTAATCTTCAGCCTTCATTCTCAAGCTCCCACTAGATCGCTCGTGTAACAGGACAATGTCGTAATCTTCAGCCTTCATTCTCAAGCTCCTGCTAGATCGCTCTTGTAGCAGGACAATGTCGTAATCTTCAGCCTTCATTCTCAAGCTCCCGCTAGATCGCTCGTGTAACAGGACAATGTCGTAATCTTCAGCCTTCATTCTCAAGCTCCCACTAGATCGCTCGTGTAACAGGACAATGTCGTAATCTTCAGCCTTCATTCTCAAGCTCCTGCTAGATCGCTCTTGTAGCAGGACAATGTCGTAATCTTCAGCCTTCATTCTCAAGCTCCCGCTAGATCGCTCATGTAGCAGGACAATGGTCATTCTAGATTTTAAGCAAGATGTAGTCGAGAAAATGGAAATGCGCTGTCATCGCTTTATTTGCGTCAATGGCCCGATACATCAGTCTTTGGCGGAATATGATACATTTAAATAAGGTCCTTTAGAAAAGTTCCAAAAATACAACGAGAATCTATTTTTTTCCGTATAATATAATGCACTATAAAATTACTTGACACATGTGGTTGCATCTGTGGGTTTTACCAATAACCCACTAGAGAAACCACCCATGCAGCAGAAAACCTTAGTAGATGATATTCCGTTATATTGAGGCGCTCTTACGGAAGCTTTGTAGCATGTTATCTATACAATTATAGACCCCTTCTGAGTAGAAGACTCCTTCAATAGGAATTAAACTAAATCAACAACTGAAGTCTCCTGGGTATGAAAGAAAGTTCATAAAAACCCCACCATTGTACATAGGAAGTAGGCGCTAATCGCTCGCAATACCTGGGTTTCCTCAGTCAAACAAACAAACAAACAATAATATTACTTGTGAATATATGTTATGCAATCACAGATATTGTAACACTTTCAGAACTTTAAAAATCGCGGGTACGTTTTCGTTAAATATTGTCAATCTCATGCCATGTAAAAAAATTAAAGTTCTGTTTTGTTGTGGTTTTTAAAGGAAAGTATTAAAAATCTACTCTTCTAATGGTATGTAGACGCGGAGTGGAGTAAAATTTGATTGAAAATACTTAACAATTTACTGTTTCAATGGCGATTTCACAGAAACCCCCTTTCGACCCCATTCAGATCGCGCCCCATGTGATTGGAATCCGTGATTTAGACCATTGTTTCTCAACGGGGGCGCATTCACCCCCATGTAAACGTTTTCAAATCGGCATGGTGGGAAGGGGGAGCGGTAATTTAGACTTCCACATTTTACTGCGGAATATTTTGTGTGGTTTCCACGGATAGCTTATTCAGATCTTTAACCGCAAGGCTGAATCATATATTACAAACACTACACGTTAAATCACATTTATGTGATACTTCTAGAAATTAATCAATGTAACTTTTGTAGCAATTATTATTCAAAGTTCAAGGTAATTTACTTTTGAGACGAACGAACAGTAATTGTTATTATTTTTTTTTTGATGGTCTTGAAATTCCGTGTTCTTATGTCTACTAGTTGTCGACATAATCTCTCTCCACTATGTATCTTTAAGCAAAGACTTGTTGACAGAGCTGGTAGGCCAGTTACTATTTGTTCCTGCAGTTGGAAACAACTGCGATAAATAACCAATCATTGCGTGTAGAGCTGACGTTACGGAGTACGATCAAAGAGATATTAGCGTGGAATCGGCAAGTTATCTATTATTAAGTGACATATTATTTCCAGAACGTTGTCTTCGTCGTGGATATTTCCTGAACGGCTATCTGTTATGGGCAAGCAGGCTTGCATTGGCCAAAGATATGTGTATACATTCTTCGATGTCGCTGGTCCATCGTCTTCTTGGTCCATCCTCTTCTTCTCTTCAAAGCACTCTGCCCTCTAGAATCAGCCTCTCGAGACCATCATGTCGCTTTAAGTGTACAAAATACTGTAGCTTCCTTCTTATGATGGTATTTAGAAGCCACCCTTTGTTTAGTTTCAGTAATTTCGAAACTTCAATGTTCTTCTTTTTCTCTGTCCATGATATTCGTAGGATCTTTCTGTAGCACTTCATTTCAAATGGATTTATTCTTTTGGATATTGTCTTGTTTAGAGTCCAAGTCTCGCATCCACATGTTGCCACTGGGCAAACACATGATCTTAAAAGGGTTAATTTAGTTGTGTTATTACTACTTTGCTATAGCTTTCTCATTTGTGTTAATTTGAGTGTTGCAATTGCAAGTCTTCTTCTAATCTCGACTGAACAATCTCCGAAACTGTTTATATTTGCTCCCAGATATTCGAATTTAGTTACCTATTACATAATTTTTTTTAAACTGTATATTATTCATGTATAATTTGTGTGTTTTGTCTGACACTGTTATATAAAATATTTTTATTTCATACGGAAACAATTCTAGCCCACACTATTAATTAAATAGCTTAAAGGAAATATACACGAATTTACGGCCATTCTATTGTTCGCTTAAAATGTCCATATCTGTTATTTTGTCTCTTCAATCAACTTTACAGTATTCTGCAGCTCACATAAGGGTCCATAGAAAAAATATCTAATATGGATAAATATAGTGAACAAAAATATAAGTAATATAAATAATAAAAATAGTTGAAAAGTTGACGTTTTAATGCAATGTAAGCCTTTCTCAGAAATAATAATAAATACAAACATAATACGCAAAATAATTGTATGAATGTATAAATGAATGGTCCGGCTATGTAGCGGAGCACGTCTGTGACGGCCAAGGTACCGAGTTTGATCCCTCACAGGAAATTGTGCATCCACACCTTTCATAAAGAAATGTCAAAACTACTGAACGTATTTATATTTCCTACAAAATCACCCAAAATCATCATCAAGTGTCATGCCGGCTGGTGCAGGCGATCATAGCTCTTCACAACTCTGTTTCCAGTATTATGTATCAAGATCGTTATTATTTCCCTCCCGTGCCAGGTTGTCAAACTGTCTAATATTTTCTCACGCTGTCGCCCCCTGTCTCTGCTGCCTTCAATCTTGCCTGTTGTGACTATGTCCTCCAAACATGCCTGTCTCAAGAAGTGGCCAAAAAATGAAGATTATCTTTTTATATTATTGATTAAAGTCCGTTTCGCATTTGACTCTTTCATCACTTCCACATTAGTTTTTCAGGCAGTCCAGGGCATTCTCAGCATTCTTCTGTAGAACCACATCTCTGTTGCTTCTAATTTCCTACTTTCCAGTTTTTTATTGTCCACGACTCCATCCATATGTTAGTATAGGAGTTATATACACTGCAGAACTCTCTCACCTCTAATGACAATGTCATATTACACAATATATGTTTCATTTTTCTGAATGTAGTTTTTACCTGCCCTATTCTGCTTCTTATTTCTGTTGAACTTCTTCCATCTGCTGTAATCGTTGTACCTAAATATTTGAATTGTTGGGCCTTTTTAAATACTATATCATTCACTTTGATCTTGCAATGTGTGGTATTATGTTTCGTTGAAAAAACCATTACTTCTGTTTTCTTGATATTTAGGAAAAGGCCCCTTTCTTTACTTTCTAGTGACAAAATCACTACAGAAAAAAAAAATAATAAAAAAAATGCTCGGTTGATGGCTGCGTCCTGAATAGGATACGCTATCAATTATTCATAGTTGCCATCCATTAATTTAAAAAAAAATTATCTTATTTATCTGTTATAATTATATTTATTACAGTATTTATATATTTAGTGTCTTTTTAATTCTGCTGTATTACATCGTACCTTATTTGTGTTACTGAGACACACGCTCATATGTTGAATATCACTGTATTTATATTTATTATATGCTTAAAAGTGGTTAGCCATTCGCCCACAACTAAGATTACTTAAATGCCCTACATCATTTAAAGGAGTGTGTCTTTAGAAAACGCATTCGGATGGTCTTATCAGTGGCCGATGACACCAGCTAGCATACAACTGTAAACACATAGTAGATATCATGACCATATGGTGAGGGTTTTCTCTTGTTAGTCCCGTAGCACGTCATCGATAAACTTTGCTTTTACCCACTCTGAGTAGGAGGCACCTCCTCAAAACATTGCATACCAGTCACAGTTGGAATCTTCAGAGTTCTAAAAAAGTTTCGTTACTGCATGTTTTCATGTGAAGGAGTGAAGGGAGGCTTTCTATGGGCTGTGGAAATAAAGGCCGCTTTGTCATAACAAACGCAGCGACATGTACGGGAAGTATGTTGATTGTATCTACGAAAGAAAAAAATCCTGTTCCAACTATGGAATGAACTCGTGACTTCAAGGGTCTGAGAACGCGACGGCGTTCTAACCACACAAATAGGAGAAATTATGAAATAGATGATGGGGGTTTTCTAATCACTGTATGCATACTTTCTACCACACAAAAATCAAAGTTTCTATCAAAACACTTTTATCAAGACCACATAAAGGGAATGTGCTCTTGATTTTTCTTCTTTCTTTTCGCTTTATTCGCTTTATGCCTTGCAGCGTCAGGGGTAGAAGAGTTCTCTGGAGATGGCTTTTTTGTGTGCTTCATATATATTTGTTTTCGTTGATTCTTTTATTTCTGTAATCCATCGTTTGCAAGGTCTGTCCCTGGCTTTGTGTCCATCGTGTATGTTTGTTTATTTGGGAACCCCATGATTTCCTAGCAATTAGCTCTTACTTTCTATGTGCAGTAGGGTGGTTTTATCTGAATTTTCTTTCATACCCAGGAGACTTCAACTTTCGATTTAGTACAATGCTTATTGAAGGAGCCTTCTACCCAGAAGAGGTCTATAATTGTATAGATGACATCTACACGTATAGTAATATGTGTTCCTGATAACGGTCATTTAGTCAAAAAAGTAGATTTTCGTGTGTTATTAAGTGTATCAATCAATCAAGTGCAATGCCAAGTAGCGTATAGTCATGCTTCTCCAGAACTCACTGTCTCTTGTGTTGTTAATAAGTTCAGTTGGTGCCATATATTTGTGCCACAGTGACAACACATCCAGAAATTTCTCTCTTTGTCTTCATTTATTTCTCCCCTTGATATTCCCGATGGTTACTAAATGTTCAAGTTTTAATTTTCTCATCACATTCCCTAAAAATCTTGGCTCTGCGTTTAATTTTTTTTTTATAATTTATCATTTTACTCCAGTATTTCTAAGGATTTCTACATTAGTTTTTTTTTAGCTATCAAATTTTCATCATTCTTCTAACGTACCATATCTCAGTTGCCTCCAGCTTATCTTAAGCTATTGTGTTTTCTGTACATGCTTCGCATCCACAAAGAAGGATTGGCTCATTATAACAAACATCCTAGAATTTGAACTCGCTCGCTTGTGTGTTGCCAGGGCCCGAAAGGGGAGCAAAGAATAGCAACACTATTTACCTTCCACGCATGTCGTAAAAGGCGACTAAGGAGGTTATGGGATGGAGTTGGCTGTCCCATCTCATATAGGGTCAGTGACCCAAAGCTGTGCTGTAGTCGGATGTGTCAGACCGAAAGGCGCAGATATCGCAGCAATGCTGTAAACCATGACACAACGCATCCCGTTCTCCGGACTACATCCTGCTAATCTGCAGGAGTTTGAGAGCGAACGCAGAAGAAGAACTCGCTTATGCATTGATATTACTCCATTGCATCTAATATTTGCCCTTTTTCTAAAATGTTAATTTTTCTAGTGTTATCCTGCTTTTGATCTCATTGGAGCACCTGCCATCTGATGTTAAAATGGTGCCAAGATACTTTACTTTATCCGCTTGATTTAATTTTCCATAATTAATAGTAATACTGCATTTTGGCTGTGTGTATTTCTTTGAAACAGCCTTTAATTCTGTTTTCTTCTTATTTAGAAAGTCTTTTGTTTTCACTTTTGTGTACTACCATATCTAACAGGGCTTAAAGTGTTCTTTACATGTTCTTTACCTGCAATCAGAACTGTATCGTCAGCATATCTCAGATTAGTAAAATTGTAACCTCCAATTGGATATTAGTGCATATACAAAATATTAACACAATTTCTGACCAATTAGCTAGCCTCGCCACCACAACAGATGGTCAGCCTATGGACCGAGCAGACATACTCATTGCTCTTCGTGAATCGTCACGATCAGAGGATTGTGAGATGAATGAGCATGAATCAATATCGAATATGCGCAAATTGGGAGTGAGGATGGGCGTGGCCGGTAGAGAACCCCTGACAAAGATTTCAAAAAGAGCAGTGAACCAACAGAGACCGGAACCATTAGCCGTTATACGCTGAGAGATTTACTGAAGCAGAGGTCTGAGCGCCTATGGACATGTCCGGTGTGCGAAGAGGATAATCAACATACGTACCTAATACCTAACAAAATTTCATCACCATTTCCCGTAGTTTCGACTGCTGGATTTCAGTTTTGCTGCAGTTATTACCTATTATTGAGTATAATATAGATGTTTGGAGAAACATCTTCATTGCACAGATGAGCTCTTTTCTGCGGGATTTAAAAAAAGCATACATTTTCAAAAAAGTGTTCCTACATGAAAATTCTGAAAACCACTGAAAAATACACTTTAAGACGCAGTAAGACTAACTTCCACACAAAAGCATATATATTTACCAGTTGATAAGCTATGCATAACCTGAATAAATAGAAGTATTGTCGAGTAGGGTAATTCACGTGTAACGCTAGACATAATCTAATTTTCGTGTGCATGAAGGAATGGAAGATCAAATATTCAGCGCTGGGAATATTATGGAAGTTGGTATAAAAAAGCGATGTTCCTGTTACTTTGTATTCGTTTGTGTGGTCGTTAGATAACCAGCTGCAGCAGTTCTCATGTCACGGTTGAATAATGAGCGGTAATTGGAAATTACGGATGTATAAATCTGCATATGGTGGATAAGTCTGTGGTCCGTGGGCTTATGATCGTTGACTTAAAATATATCTTTGACCCAACAAATGTGTCTAGTGGTTGCTAATATAGTGGTACATGTGCTCATGATCTTTGATACACAATAATTGTTATGACATGAAAACAAACAAAGATGCCAGCGAGAAACAAAACAACTGTTGTGACATGAGAACAGAGATACTAGCGAGCAATAAAACAACTGTTGTGATGAAAACAAATATGTTAGCGAGCAATAAAACAACTGTTGTGATGAAAACAAATATGTTAGCGAGCAATAAAACAACTGTTGTGATGAAAACAAATATGCTAGCGAGCAATAAAACAACTGTTCTGACATAAAAACACAGATACTAGAGAGCAATAAAACAACTGTTGTGACATAAAAACACAGATACACTAGCGAGCAATAAAACAACTGTTGTGATATGAAAACACATTTTATGTTAAAACTGTCTCAAGTGAACACCTTGTCATTGTCCACAATTTAGGAGTAGCAAAATTAATTGTAACACAGCTCTATACGATATCAGTCCTGTATATAAGAGGGAGTTTGAGATACGATATCAGTCCTGTATATAAGAGGGAGTTTGAGATACGATATCAGTCCTGTATATAAGAGGAAGTTTGAGATACGATATCAGTCCTGTATATAAGAGGGAGTTTGAGATACGATATCAGTCCTGTATATAAGAGGGAGTTTGAGATACGATATCAGTCCTGTATATAAGAGGGAGTTTGAGATACGATATCAGTCCTGTATATAAGAGGGAGTTTGAGATTGGTTTGAGACGTTCAAACTATTCTCCCCCCTTTCCTCCAGGAAATTGGAACATTACATTTAGTACTCGGAACGCCCGTGTGTTCCAGGGGCATGAGAGGGGAGCAAAGAATAACAACACTGTTTACCTTCCATGCATGTTGTAAGAGGCGAATAAGGAGATTATGGGATGGAGTTGGCTGTACCATCCCATACAGGGTTAGTGACCCAAAGCCCTGCTGAAGTAGGATGTGTCAGACCAAAAGGCGCAGCTATCGCAGCAATGATGTAAACAATGACACAGCGCATTCCGTTCTCCGGACTACATCCTGCTAATCTGCAGGAGTTTGAGAAAGAACGCAGAAGAAGAAGAAGAAGTACTTGGAAACAAGCAAATACTCCGGTAGATTTCAATCTCCATTAATAGTTTCTCCAATGACAATCCAACACGTCTTCTATATTAGACCTACTGGTTAACAAGAAATGCAGCCTTTTAATAGAACGTACTTTACTATTCCCCTTTATTTTATTCCCTGTCACACAAAGTATAATCTTAGTGACAAATAGAAATCCGTCACCAGAATAGTCAATGAACCGTAAAAAGGCTTTTCAAGTCGGTCTTATAAGAAAGCTTGGGTCAGTCAGCTTATAAGTAGACTTGAGAATTTTATAAGAAGGTTTGAGCAAGTCTGTCTCGTAAAAAGGCTTAGTCTATCTTATAAGAAGGCTTACTTTATAAGAAGGTTTGAGCAAGTCTATCTTGTAAAAATGCTTAGTCTATCTTATAAGAAGGCTTACTTTATAAGAAGGCTTGAGTCAGTCTATCTTATAAGAAGGCTTGAGTCAGTCTATCTTATAAGAAGGCTTATTTTATAAGAAGGCTTGAGTCAGTCTATCTTATAAGAAGGCTTGAGTCAGTCTATCTTATAAGAAGGCTTACTTTATAAGAAGGTTTGAGCAAGTCTATCTTGTAAAAATGCTTAGTCTATCTTATAAGAAGGCTTACTTTATAAGAAGGTTTGAGCAAGTCTATTTTGTAAAAATGCTCAGTCTATCTTATAAGAAGGCTTATTTTATAAGAAGGCTTGAATCAGTCTATCTTATAAGAAGGCTTATTTTATAAGAAGGCTTGAGTCAGTCTATTTTATAAGAAGGCTTGAGTCAGTCTATCTTATAAGAAGGCTTATTTTATAAGAAGGCTTGAGTCAGTCTATCTTATAAGAAGGCTTATTTTATAAGGCGTGAGCGAGTTTATTTTAAAGAGGGCTTAAGACAGTCTGTCATGTAAGAAGTCTTGGAAAGTCCGTCATATAAAGAACGCTTGAAGCAGTCTGTTTTAGAAGACGGTTGCCCAGTCTGTCTTGTAGTGCCAAGGGTCAGGCAAAAATGTCCACAACGAGGCGATGAGCTTTTTTTTTTTAGGCAAACCGTCTTCTTCCCTAAATCAGGGGCGTATCTACAGCTGTGAATATCGCCAATAAAGAGTTACCAACATAATTCAATCAAGCCTTGTGGGTCATGTTTTAGATTATTCTCGTGAACAATTTTGGTCGACGTTGACAGACGATACCCGGGTGACACAAAATATAAAAATATTAGCCAACAAAAAACACACCAATAATCAAAAACAGCAAGTAAGTAGGCTGATACTGCTTTGTTTTGACTCTGCTGTTAGGTCTTAATTGGTGATTGGCCACGGTGCAGCCCTGCATGGTTTAATACAGCCAATACTAATACACCACTGTTGACAACAACATTAAAGTTTACCTGTTTCTCTGAAGCTGAACCAGTGAAAAACCAGTTTAGTGACACTAACTATGAACATGTCATAAATGAATACAAGTTGAAAAAAAAAAAAAGAAAATCAAGCTCCTGGACGTGTAGTTACTAATAGTCGCAGCGTACAGTCAGCCTTTTGTAGGATCTTTGTCCGAATTGCCATAACTTTGAAAGGGGTTAAATTACAAGAGAGATACGTTTAATACCAGGAAGTGTTTATTCTATAGGAGTGGGTATAAAAACACTGACTTATTTGAAATAATGAATATCCTATACAGAACTATACATATATATATATATATATCCGCGTTTATCTAATATTTGGTGTCGAGCGACGTGAAGGAGTATCTCTTTAAAAAGGTCGGTGTTATGTGTGATTTGAGAAATTATGACTGCATACTAGTTTAGATTAGTCTTTCTGGTGTAGTTGTTAAGTCATTTGCCGTATTTTTCAAGAGGTCGGGCTTCATTTTGGATCGCGTCGTCTTGTATGCAAAGTGCATTTTTTTCAGATATCCTTGAATATTACCGCTTGACGATAGGGACATACGTGATACTAGTGGCAGGTGAATTGATTCGCTCTTCTTCTTCTTGTTTGCAGTTTGACTTCAAGGAGTGCCACAAACACCAACACAAGATGACTATCACATTATGAACAGATCAGAACAAGTTATAATTCTATGTCTCAGAACAGGACACAACCGACTCCGCACTCACATGTATACAAAGTTCAAGATTGGCAACACGGCCATGTGTACATGTGGGCAGGCAGCACAGAGTGCCAAACATATACTTCAGGAGTGTTCTGGGCATGAAACGCTGAGGCAGACATATTGGCCAGATGAAACAACACTGGAATCTAAGCTCTATGGGACACTGTATGAACTACAAAAGACAGTGAGTTTTATTGAGAAACAGAATTAAAGATATAGACATGTTTCAAGTGAACGAAAGAAGAAGAAAACTTCAAGGAGTTGGCCGGCCTCGATGGGGCTACTTTGTTGAGAGGGACGCAATGTAAATTGAGAAATTCTCATACGGCGAAGGCATCCTTCTTGCCATGCAACCTCCCTGTATGGGGATAAGGTTGGCTGCCCAATCCCGCTGAGGATCAAAGTGACACAGAAGTCATCCTGAAGTAAAATGTGTAAGGCTGAGAGCAGAACTTATTGCAGCCATCGTAAACCTGGACGCAAATAAATTAATTCTTCGACCTACATCCTGAAATCCGTATGTGTTTAGTGGACGAAGTAGATGACGCTGCCGTGTCCACTATAAATGTATGAGTTACATGTAGAACTGTATCGCTTGCGTTGTATCTCATGATGAACATGTAGTGCTCAAGTCTGGTATAAGTCTCCACTGTGACCTTTGTTCTAGTTTCGAGGTATCTCCTAACCTTTGTTGTGTCATTTGGAAAGCTTAAGGTTAAGTACTTAAAGTAAGGTTAGGATTAGAAATAATGTTTCTAATGTGTGCTGACATCTCGCTCATTGCGTAGCGGGCAGAAATACTGAGCGTTCAGTATAAATAATAAGCAAATTAAAAAAAAATGTAAATTGGAAAAGAAACATATTATGCATAAGTTCGTATGGTCTACAGTTGAACTCAGTGATTGTCCGGATGTGACGTCACGACAGCCATTAATTTCATTGGTGTTACACGGAAATCCGTGACGTTGACTAGTTAAAAATGTGAACAGTGTGCTATTTATAGCACAATGGAGACTTATTTTTTACTTCTACCATATGTAGAACTGTGGTACATTCTGTGACACGGTGTATCTTGCAGATAATGAACCCATTTTAAGGATATATCTATGAATGTAGAAGAACACAACAAATAGAGATAGAAAGAGAATGCATCCATAAAACTAGTGTCCACATGGGCATTCTCTATTCAAACTTGGCAGTGTTATAACATGGTCATTGTATATTGCAACAGGTAGGAAATCAAACAAAGAGAGACTTGATCTAAAAGTATTGTTAGCTTAACATTTAACATTTATATAAAAAGTACACCTGGATATTGCTGCGATGTGCAAAATTGAAAGCTTCGGAGACTATTAGTAAGCAATGAATCGTGTGTTACTAGCTACATAGTTACATTATTAGTGACGACGGAGATCTTGACCACACGTGGACTCATGTGATCAATTGTCTAAGGAGGAACGTATTGCTAGATATTGAATTACATTGAGACGTCGCTTGAGATACATTAACAAGGTGAACATGTGATTGGTCCAGATTGTTGCTGGACAGAAGGAATTGTGAAAATGAGCAAAGTCCGGAAATACAAGAAGTAATCTATCAGTTACTATTGTAGATAATATGTACTTACTGCGTAAAACTGAAATCCAACAGGTAGATCTATGAATAGGGCAATAACGTTTTGCTAATACTGAATAACACACATAATGACACACACAAATCGACGTTTCGACCAAAAGGCCTTTATCAAGACAGCCAATTGAAACAAAATTAAAACATATATCAGAAAGCGAACAGTAATAACATCGACGGTGACATTGATATGAGAAGTATGAATTGACCAAAAGTGGCGAAATGACACCGGACAAGGAAAATAAAAAAATGACAACAAACATGTGACACTAAACAAACAGAAACTATGGATCGACTAAAGTCATACAAGAGACAGGCGCTCATTAATGCCGTCGGGTTTAAGAGTGCCATATTGATAAATGTAGCGGTTCTCAAATGCCAGACGGACCCGGTCGTCAGAAAAGCACGACTTAATGGCCATAACCTGAATATCCTTGGCGCCCTGATGGCCAGTGCTATTAAAGTGGTCGTCAACAGGCAAACCCGAATGGTTTTTTATGCTGTACAGATGTTCGCAGAATCGGTCTGCGAGCCTCCTTCCAGTTTCACCTATATATGTCATGGTGCAACGCTTGCATATGATGACATAGATAATGTTGCGGGACACACATGTGAAGCTCTCCTCAATGGTGTAGGTGGCTTTAGGGAATGTGACAGACCGGATCTGGGTGACATAGACACAAGTGTAGCATATGCTGCGTGAAGGTTTTGGTTTGTAGCTATAGGGCCTAACAATGAGAAAGTGTTGAAAATAGCAAACCTCAAAGAAAACAACCCCCCCCCCTACCTAATTGCTGTGAAATCGTAATTTGAACTAGTAGCCAGAGGTATAACAGTAACTTTCGTTAATAGAAGACCTTTTGGCGAAAGGGAAATTCAGCCTTCTAAACTGACTGATTTGACTATTTTGTTAATTTTCATCGACTGTGATATAAAGTATAATCATAGTGTCCAATGACATTCACGAAAATTGTTAAATGTGTAATTAAGAAGGCTGGTTTACTCCTTTACCCAACATGCGCCGTATTAGCGAAAGTAACATCATAATATACTAAATTGTACCTCACATGGACATAGAAAATCAAGAGAAAACAAGTTGATAAAGGTAGCTTGATCGAAACGTACATTTCCGATGTTTGTAAACGTCGAATAATTCCTGTTTGTGCAGTCATGTGAAACTTATTCACATTTTGGTTTTTTTAAATAATCGATATTTTTCAAAGTACACAATTTTACTGCCTTCTACCGGATGTGTATAATGGAGTGCACATTGACACCATGCATTATATGACACACAAATAGAAATATGTTATCACTTCTTCAGTAAATAAATTAAAATAACATAAACGTCATACTAAAAACATAATTTCATATTTGCATAAGCAAAACCATTACCGAAAGGTAAGTTGCTAGCATGTCGGTTTGGGTTTATTCTATGTAATCTATCTATCTATCTATCTATCTATCTATCTATCTATCTATCTATCTATCTATCTATCTATCTATCTATCTATCTATCTATCTATCTATCTATCTATCTATCTATCTATCTATCTATCTATCTATCTATCTATCTATCTATCTATCTATCTATCTATCTATCTATCTATCTATCTATCTATCTATCTATCTATCTATCTATCTATCTATCTATCTATCTATCTATCTATCTATCTATCTATCTATCTATCTATCTATCTATCTATCTATCTATCTATCTATCTATCTATCTGTCTATCTGTCTATCTGTCTGTCTGTCTGTCTGTCTGTCTGCCTGCCTGCCTGCCTGCCTGTCTGTCTGTCTGTCTGTCTGTCTGTCTGTTGGTCGGTCCGTCCGTCCGTCTGTCTGTCTGTTTGTATGTCTGTCTATCTATCGATCAATCTATTGATCCATCTCTCTGTCTTTTTATCTACATACTAGCTAACCAAACACCTACCTACCTATCTACCTATTCATTTATCTATCTATTTGTATATCTATCTACCTACATACCAACCTACCTACCTATCTTCGTGTCTATCTCTATGTCTGTCTCTATGTCCGTTTGTGTTCCTTCAGTACCGATCATAATGCATTGTGCAGAATCTTGTACTCTCTAGTTCGAGCGATGTGATGCTACAGTAATTGTTCTGATAAGCATTTCTTTTAATTTTTGTTTTGCAATATGGTACCCATTTTAATGCTTGTAGCGGTAGTCTTTTTTCATTTATTTAATGTACATAATTTTTTTAATTATTGCTGTACAAAAATATATCTGTTTGATGTCTTCTCTTACTTGCTTATTTACTTCAGTTCTTTCCAGCCAATATTTAATTGTATTCTAAGACAATTATTTTTAAATGAATTTAATTTCTTTTCACGTGCTTTTGTTATTTTCCCTCTATTGTAACTATTTGGTAATTGAAATATTAAATTGGAGTTGAGCAGTCGTAGTTTGATATATTTACTTATTGTTATCGATACTTGTTAGGTAGTTGAATGCATTTATGGCAACGTAATTCTGGTAGAAATTTCTTTTGTAGTTGCTCTATCTTGTGTAACTATCCTAAGTAAAAATAGTTATCAAAGTTGTTCTTAATGAGCGCTGAACTATCAAATGAATGAAATAAAAGTTGATGTGCTGGCAATATTATGTCTGTGAAGAAATCAGAGAATATCAGACACAACCATAAAAAAGGTGTTCTCAAAGGATACACTTTTTTAAATTACATGTACCTTTGTGCACAAAACTAGTTCCCAAGCATCATTTGTTTGTTTATAGAGGAACATATTTATCTTTCCGAATTAGCATACATTTCCTATATATATATAAATATGATACATATCTTGACAAACCATATTATTCCAACATCTTCGGGCAGAGGATCAGATGTGAGGATACACGCATTAGTCTAGTACGAGGATATGCAAGCAAAAGTTAAATGGTGTGGCAGTGGTTATACGATGTAGATATACATTATACGATCTAGTTATATATTACACTGAAACAGTGGATTCCACGCACTTTCTCGGACGGACTATCTACCGTGCTAACTAAAGGACATTCAATAAAAATGGCATTTGCATTTGTGATGGCGACATAATAGTAAATGAGTAAATAACCATAAATTCATTGGTCATTTCTACTGTACCTCAATGGATCAACACCTCGATGTGACAATCAAGTAAGTAGGCGTGAGCCAGCTTCTTCAGTCCCTAATAACAAGTTGACACAAGTAGCATTACACAATGTAATTACTTTCTATTGTTAATTATTGTGGTCTCCCTATTGCAATCTATATAAATATTTACGCCTAAACGATCGACACCGCCGGAACTGCAAAGAGATGGTTCCTAATTGTCTAGACAAGTAAATCGCCTTGTTAATAGTCTGTCATATATATATATATATATATATATAACTGACACGACATTACTTTGACAAATGTGTTTTCCAATTACATAATGTTTGTTTTTTATTCTATACTTAGAGCATACAGATAGATGTTAATACAAGAGGCATTCCATAAAGAAACTAGAAGTATTCAAACAAGAGAATACAGCCAAGATCCTGGATGTAGTCAGAAGCATACATTTTTAATGAACTGCTAGAAACACGAAGATTGAGAAAATGTTTACAGAATTCAAAGGAGCAATGAATGTGTGTTATGTTTTAGGTAAGAACAAATCTTCTAAATAATGTTGATTTAATGTACCTGTCTACATCCCAGACGTAAAGGTAAGATTAGTTGTGAATCTGTGTCATAGCACACAGTTTCCCATACGCGCTCAACTGCGTAGTAAGTGATTTACTAGATTCCGCCTGATTAGTGTCGTCTTCACACTTTCTCATTAACAATAACGACATTCCTCGACCTTCACAGGGCATGATCCATGGTTTCCAACATCTCAGTGACTGTGTGAACCAAGATCATAATTTTTATTTGAAACTATGAATCATTAGTTAACTCCAAACAAACGTATGCTTGTCAGCGGGCGAGGGACTTAACACTAGTCTACAATTGCTCTCAATATGCCCTACATACATTTTGCTAAAATAGTGTGTCTGTATCTACCCTTTAGGGGTTATCCATAAATAATGTCTGTATCTACCCTTTAGGGGTTATCCATAAATAATGTCTGCATCTACCCTTTAGGGGTTATCCATAAATAATGTGTCTTTATCCGCGATATTAGACAGTATAGAAGACCTTAAAACAGAACCCAATTCGTTACGGATTTTAATTATTGTCACGCATTCTATTGGTCATTATTTATATACTTAGAATCCCTTTGGCTATTTGTGGCATGCAATTTCAATTATATAAATAGTGGCCAACCGAGGCAGAAATTTAATTTTTTTTAAACATAACGAATTGGAGCCTAATTAATTCAGCGAGCAAGTCGTATAGTGCTGTCGAAGGTCACGCATTAGATACATATTAGGGGTTATCCATAAATACCATTAACAATTTGCCACATTTTTTATCATCTGGACACCCCCCCCCCCCAATCCTCGTCAACAACATTTCAAGAAATCATGAACACCATTTTGTTAATTATTTCAAAACATTTTTCTATTTTATTTTCCAAGTTCAAACAAATTTAATTGATGTATATAATAGGTATTGTTGGCATCAACTTTTGTCAAAGGCACCCATCCTTCTCCTTATCAACAACTGTTAAAATTTTCCGGACCCCTTCCAGGAATTCATGGACACCGCTTACATTATGCATTGAAGAACACTACGTTTTTAATTTCCTCCTCTTTCAGACCTTGACAACAGATGAGGGAGGGGAATGATGGTTATACAGGGCACCTCCAGATATATTAGGAAATGACCAACTACTGCGTCACAGTTAGGGGGTATTTCCTTCGGGATTTCTCGTTTTGAACTAATTCTTTCGCCCAAGACGGATATATTGGGGTATTGGCGCAAATAAAACGGGTGACATAACGCATTTCTATTATCCGGACTGCATCCTACAGGAAATCTAATAGCATCATTGTCCTGCTGCAAGAGAGAACCAGAGGGAGTTTGAGAATTAACGCAGGGAGAAGAAGAACCAATTCTCACAGAAAGCAAGTATTTCTCTAGGATAGTTTGTGCACTGTTCTCATACAGCGTCACTTATCTTGTTATACATGAATTTCTCAGCTCTTTTCATTGGCTCGCGGCACAGAGTATACTTAAAGCGCTCTTTTCATTGGCTCGCGGCACACTTAAAGCGACATATGATCAGTCATTATCCAAGATGAGTGAAGCTATGTAAGATCAGAATACATGACTGATAAAGAAGGATTTGGTAAATACTGTACGGAAAATTCTAGCAAAGACTCAATTCTAGCAATGACTCAATTCTAGCAATGACTAAATTCTAACAATGACTCAATTCTAGCAATGGCTCAATTCTAGCAATGACTCAATTCTAACAATGACTCAATTCTAGCAATGACTCAATTCTAGCAATGACTCAATTCTAGAAATAACTCAATTCTAGCAATGACTCTTGAGAACCAATCATTTTTATGTGATATCTTTTATATAATATAGAAGTATCGATGATTTATATAATATAGAAGTATCGATCTTTTATATAATATAGAAGTATCGAGGATTTATTATTAACGATAAAGTTGTAATGTACCAAGCGGAATTTGAACCAGGTCAGCTAAGATTGCACCTACTGGCATCGCAACTTGAGTCAACACATGGGAAACGTGGATAGGTAGGACATGAATGTGATAGGAGAGAATGGATAGTACCTAACGGTGAGTGACGGCCACTTTTCAATGGGAAGGCCAGCATTCTATTTGGTTCCTCCACTCCTGTCTAGCTCAGTATGTATCAACGTGCCTAATTGTATTTATTAGCGTCACCAACCCCCTCCTTAACACCCGGAGCAACGTCCTTGGCTATTCGCCTAAACTACGTGAAGCTGCTCAGCAAGGGGACGTTCTCTCCTAATGTACATACTGCTGGTGGATGCAAGAGGACGTTCTCCCATACTGCTGGTGGAGGCAAGGTGATGTCCTCCCCTACTATACATACTGCAGGTAAGGAGACAAGGTGATGTCCTCCCCTACTGTACATACTGCAGGTGGAGACAAAGTGATGTCCTCCACTACTGTACATACTGCAGGTAAGGAGACAAGGTGATGTCCTCCACTACTGTACATACTGCAGGTAAGGAAGCAAGGTGATGTACTCCCCTACTGTACATACTGCAGGTAAGGAGACAAGGTGATGTTCTCCCCTACTGTACATACTGCAGGTAAGGAGACAATGTGATGTCCTCCCCATACTGTACATACTGCAGGTAAGGAGACAAGGTGATGTACTCCCCTACTGTACATACTGCAGGTAAGAAAACAAGGTGATGTACTCCCCTACTGTACATACTACAGGTAAGGAGACAAGGTGATGTCCTCCCCTACTGTACATACTGCAGGTAAGGAAACAAGGTGATGTACTCCCCTACTGTACATACTACAGGTAAGGAGACAAGGTGATGTCCTCCCCTACTGTACATACTGCAGGTAAGGAGACAAGGTGATGTACTCCCCTACTGTACACTCTGCAGGTGGAGAAGCCGGATGGTCGTATTATTGACAACTGCTTCAAAGGCGGTAGTTGGAGAACGTCCCGTATACGGCTGTAGGTGTATCAAGGAATGTAACTGATTAGCGACCAGAACCGGCTCAGAAAGTAATGGCAAACTACTGAGACCTATACAGTGCTAAGAAATTCATAATCACCAACCAAATATATCATGATTTGTGTCAAAGGCTTTCAGTGAGATATTTAACGAGTCCTCGTAATGTTTAGTTCCCACTCCGAGAGAGCATGTTGACTTTCATCTCACCATCAAGGAGAATATTATTTAGTAGACAATGATCTGGCATACTACATGACCTGACCTACGAATGTACTCATTAACGTATCTGTAGGTTATACACTGTGTAACTGTGGTACATTTCTTTCAGTGGTTGTAATCTGTATAGTTCATTGCAACCCTTTGCGCAGTCGCAGACAGAGTAATGGGGAGTACGTCATCGATACAATGGTTGTTGCAGATGAAAAAATGTATTCATGGTAAGCTAGATATTTTTTTTAATTTATAGAACTTTGATTACATGGATTAGCAATGCTTTATAAAAGTTATGCCAGTCAGTCAGTTCCTCTTTTGCTAAGTTTGTTTGGCACATAGGGCGGATGTCTTTGGGTACCATGCCTGTCGATCTGTTGCCAAGCATTGCAGGTCTTGTGCATTTATGCCTATTGATTTTAGTTCATTCATAAATGTTCTTCTGTGCGTTGTTTTTGGTCTTCCCTGTTTTCTGTTCCCGTCTGGTGTCCACATGAAGGCTTGTCGTGAAATTCTATCTTCCTTCATTCTAAGTATGTGGCCGATGTATGTCCAGCGACGTTTTCTGATGATGTTCGTCACGTATTTTTGTTGTGTCTCCTCTCTTAGTATGTCGTTTGATTTGAAATCTTTCCAATTAGTATTTGTGATTTTTTCTGAGCCATCTATTCTCGAAGGCAATTTCTTCTTTTTTCGTTCACTTGAAACATGTCTATATCTGTAATTCTGTCTCCTTAATAAAACTCACTGTCTTTTGTAGTTCATACAGTGTCCCATAGAGCTTTGATTCCAGTGTTGTTTCCTCTGGCCTCGAAGGCAACTAACTTCGTATACATTATTCGTCCGTGTGTTGCCGTGGCCCGAAAGGGGAGCAAAGAATAGCAACACTGTTTACCTTCCACGCATGTCGTAAAAGGCGACTAAGGAGGTTATGGGATGGAGTTGGCTGTCCCATTCCATATAGGGTCAGTGACCCAAAGCCATGCTGAAGTCGGATGTGTCAGGCCGAAAGGCGCAGATATCGCAGCAGTGCTGTAAACTATGACACAACGCATTCCGTTCTCCGGACTACATCCTGCTAATCTGCAGGAGTTTGAGAACGAACGCAGAAGAAGAAGAAGAAGAAGAAGTATACATTATTGCGGTAGATTTCCAACTTTCACATCCATATGTCAATGATGGAATCACACTTGCATTGAAAAGTCGCAGTTTGATGTGTTTACTTGCGATCTTCGATCTCCAGATTTATGAGAGTTTGTTAAAGGCGCTGAAGGTGAGAGCGATTCCAGTCTTGATTTCTGAGTTACGTCACTGTTATGTTACTGAAATGATATTAGCCATTTCTGATCAATTTTGAAGTAACGAGAACTAATATGACAGTCAAATTTCAAAACTGGCTCTAAATTTTTGTTGTAATCTGCAAAAATGAACGTTTGCATAAAGAAATTTATGGGAACAGTAATAATGCAACGGTTTATACCTGTTAAAAAATCAAGTCATAGACTATTTGATATATTTATTCACCTTTCTCTTGTACAACTATTTGGGATAATCTCTGGGGAGTATCCATCAATAGTCAGCCAGCATTGTAGTTGACCATTTTCTCTTGTATCTTTGTTCCATTTTTGCGATATCTTGATGAAAAGTTTCATCATGTTCATCAATAAACATGCCACAGTTCTCAGGAAAGAAATTCTCCCTCCTTCTTGCTTCCTCTCTTTCTCTTCCTATTTCTGTCACTTTATTTCCATCTTCCTCTCGGGAGCTTCCTCTCACTGTCTCTCATTTCCTACCCTATGTCCCTATATCTCCCTCTTTCCCTACCCTATCTCCCTCTATATCTCCCTCTTTCCTTCTCTTCTCTTCGGCCACTTCTTTTGCTCCATTTCATCCAGTTTTCTCTCTCTCTCTCCCTTTTTCTTTCAAACTTTCTATGTCCCTTATTCTTTCCGTTTCACCACTGCTAAAAGTCGTTCTTGACATCCTGTAAGTTTGTTAATTTGTTGCCAAACAAATTAATTTGTGTTGCCTTCTACATAGCTATATCTTATATAGTTTATATTGTATTTTTCCGTTTATGTTTATTCTTAATATGCACTAGTTGTGATGAATAATGCCGTGTTGAGACAAAATGTTGGGCAATTTTCTTGTCCTACCCACCACGTGCGGAAAATATAAACCGATAAAGGGCAAAGAATCAGAAAAATCTATCCTCAGTTATCCCGTTGCGCCGTGCAACGTATGGGATTAATTAATATGTTATTATTCTGAATGTTATTTTAATATTTATAACTATTATTATTATTATTATTGCTATTATTAATATTATCATTATTATTACCATTAATATTGCTAGTATTATTACGATTGTTAATAGTATTGTTATTAGTATTATTATTAATGTTATGCTATTATTATTACGGTTACTATTATTATTATTATTATTATTATTATTATTATTAATGCTGTTATTATTACAATTATTCCTACATTACTATTATTATTATTACTATTATAATTACTTAATTGTCTATATAAGATACAAGGTATGGGATAGTGTTATCCAAATGTTTTTGAAGGTTTAGGTTCCTATGAAGCATCCAAGTGCATTGTCAGTAAATTGTGGACGATCGATTTTCAAATCGCGCTCAAATTCGACTGAATTATGAGCGGAGACGGGCTCAGTAACCATTCTGCCACCAAGGTGAATATTACTATTGTTAACTAAATTTGTGTTTTTATGATTACTATTTAAGGTTTCAGACATGGCTGCAAATATCAACAAACTCACCACGTATAACCTCTGCAGACGTTGATGCAAAGCTGAAGGAATACATCTCTCTAGTTATTCATCAGGTAATATTTACAATATTATTTTCAATTAATAATTACTGTATATATATATATATATATATTAATACACTAGAAACAATGCCCGGCGTTGCCAGAGCGAGAATAAAGCAGAAAAGGAAAAGTAAAATAGATGCGAATATTATCCTTATAATGTAGAGATTACTTTGATATTGTTCGGTCTCTACAAATTAACCAAATAAACAAGCAAACGTAATTTAAAAGACCTATCTCTTTGGTCTAACACCCGCGGCCACATTAGGTCCTATAAAATACTTAGTTCTCGTACTAACTGAGTTATTCCGGACATAGATACGCAGTGTAAAATGACACTGATGAGGGGGTTTCCCCATACCCATCCTATGCTTAAAATTAAATATTGTCACGATGTGTACACAAATTGTGAGCTATTGTCTTGTGATGCTCCTTTGAAAATTCTTCTTCTTCTTCTTTCGTTCGCTAATAATGTCTATATCTGCAGTGTTGTTTCTTGTATAAATTGGACAGTGTTTTCCATTTCTTGTTTTGTACCATAAAGTTTAACATTCATTGGTGTATCAGAAGGCCAGTATGTGCATCTTAATGTGTCATAGTTTGCACATTCTTGAAGGATATGTTCTGAAGTCTGGTTGACTTGTCCACAATTACACTTTGCTGTTGTGCCAATTTTAAATTTTGTATACATATGGCTGTTTACTCTATTAACTCCTTTGAAACAACGTCTTTCGAGATATCTTCACGTTTTGTTTGTCTGTTGTGCTTACAACATTATTCCTAAGCGCTATTACCCCCATATAATATATTACTTTTCTGTCTGGTTGCCCAAGATTCAGTTTCATTCAGCAGTATTAGTTCTACAGTACTTCTAAGAACTCTCTATCTCACATCATTTGACAAAGAAATATTACACAAGATGTTCTTAATCTTGTTAAATATTGCCCCTAACAGGGTGAATTAAAGTCGAGGCAGGTGGAAGACAGGTAGTAGCTGAATGGTGTTTAAGAACTGTTCAGCAATTCAACTGTGCTTCACAGAGGATATCACAATGACTTGGATAGCTCGCATAGTATGTGCACTGCCCTCACAGACATAATTTCAACCTACTGTTAGTATTAATGGAACGAAAATATCTCATATCCACACACAATAATTCTGTTATCGTAAAAAACGTCAAGGGAAGCCTCAACGTCGAGGGAAGTCTCAACGTTAATGGAAGTCTCAACGTCAAAGGGGGTCTCAACGTTAAAGGAAGTCTCAACGTCAAGGGACGTTTCAACGGTAAGAGATCTCTCAATGACAAGGGACATCTCAATGTCAAGGAAAGTCTTAACATCAAGTGAGTCTCAGCGTCAAGGAAAGTCTCAACGCTAAGGGCAGTCTGAACGTCAAGAAAAGTCTCAGTAGTGAGTAGCATATGCTACAGGTGCACCCATGCCTTCATCCGGCTACAGTAGACACAACAATAAAACAAATTATCACATATGAACTTTTTTAAATTTTTATTAAACCACGTTTACTTTCCTTTTTCTCAGGTCAACATAAGATTAGCAACCATCATTAATCTCGATTACACAATTGTCTTACAGATTGCAAATATAACTCTCAATCAGGTAAGTTTGTCGCTGTCACAGTGAAATATATTTATCAATGTAACATTGCAGAGATATGGGTCTCAAAGTTTGGTTCAGGGTACAAAGAAGATGGCCAATGTTTTCTTTTCAGGAACGTTGCAATTGAGCGTTGCAATATCTAATGGAAGTTATAGGATAAGCTGATTGCTAGTCACGCGTAAAAAATCATCATAGTAACAGATTCACAAATATGAGATACACTTACATTTTACGTTCAAACAGGAAAGGAGTCTGCAGATAATCACTGGTAGCACGCTAATAACAAACAGGTATCGGCGTTTTGACTAAAAGGCCTTTATTAAAAACACAACATAACACACTGAAAGCAAGAAATTGTACTTTTGAAGTTAACATAATAATGGTTAGACTGGATACATCCGGATGTTCGGAAAAGTATGTATAATAAAAAACCAGAAGGGTAAAGATGAAACAAAACCAAATAGAACCAGACAGACGAATACCACGAGATACAACAAAGAAAACGTTAATAAACACAGTATTCATGCTGACATTGTGCTACCAATGCCAGACCTGGACCCTGACATACTATAAGAAAATCTTTCTGTATGTAAAATGAAGTTCCCGAGAATAGCACTGTGGATAACAAAAAGAGAAAGAATAAACAATGACACAATAAGAAATTTTGTGAAAACAATATCGTGCAAATAATTCATAGACACACACAAGATCAAATGGTTCAGCCACCAAATCGGAATATAACAAGATCGCATTTCATCAATAACGTTCAATAATAGATCATCTGAAAAGAGATACACTGGAAGACCCAGAGGAAGATGGATAGATAATATCAGAGAAATACTAGAGCACCAAGGCGGCACTATGGCAGCGACATCACAATCTAAAGAAAGAAGACTTCAGCTCCCCATGACACCTAGCGGCACGCATGGATAGGACAAAACAAGACAAACAACAAAACAATGCAAACAGAAAAGTCACAGACAATAACAGGATAGCTGCACCTATGAATAATTTATGATAGTACTGTAGTGTTAAAAATGGTGAATATTGTGGTTCTTGTTGGCGAGTCCGTTCATTAGAGGAACACAATTTTATGGCAGTCACATGGATATCACGGGCACTCCGATAGTCTACGCCTTTAAAAAAGTCAGAGACAGGAGTCCTGGTCTTGTGGCCGTTTCCTGCATTATCACAGTATAAGTGAAAGGTTTATCAGTACTCTCTGGGATAATGTGTCCACGCTTTTAACCAAACAACCCATATATTATTTAACGAAACGAACTTTCACTAAAGGCGCATACAACGTAGCATCCATCGACCGCTCGCAACGCACTGAGATACCCCGTTTTCATTTCCTGGAGCACCCTTGGGGGGTGGGAAATCCTAGTGCGTTGCGCGCAGATCAATAGCAGAAGTGGCGTGTTTTTTTTTAAATCTCCGCATCACGAAAGCTGTATGAAATCAAGCCTAATATTAAAAAGATGGAATGTGTGTAGACACATTATCCCGAAGTAAACCGTTGTGTCAATTATAAGCACGACAAAGTGAAAACGAAAAAACACGGACAGACGACGTTTCGATTAAAACAAAAGCAAGAACCACGGCTGAAGTTTATAAAGCTAGACGATGAACACACAAGAGATATACTTTTTCAAGAATTGACCAAGGACTTCACTACTCTACCAAGCAAAAGTGATGGCATAAAGGTAGAATGGGAGTTATTTAAAATGTGAGATACTTCTTCTTCTTCTGCATTTGTTCTCAAACTCCTGCAGATTAGCAGGATGTAGTCCAGAAACGGAATGTGTTGTGTCATGGTTTACAGCATTGCTGAGATATCTGCGCCTTTCGACCGGACACATCCGGCTTCATCATGGCTTTGGATCACTGACCCTATATGGGATTGAACAGCCAACTCCATCCCATAACCTCCTTAGTCGCCTTTTACGACATGCATGAAAGGTAAACAGTATTGCTATTTTTTGCCCCCCTTCGGGCCCGGCAACACACGGGCGACATGTGAAATGAAATGCTTGAGGAAAGTTGCAGGGGTCACCAGGCTCGATATATTACGAAATGAAGACATCAGGGAAAGTATAGGTATAACAACTTGCACAGAATACATAGAAAGGTTAAATGACGTTATCTCCGAGGGCATCTACTCTACATGTACAAACCCTCTTTCCCTTAAATGAAAACATACCTGCGGGAATCAACTTTCCATATATCAACCCTCTCCTCCTTACTGAAGACATGTCTACGGACATACTACTCAACATGTACCAACCATTCCCCCTTATTGAAGACATATTTGCTGACGCATCTGTGGGTCTCACCAATGGCCCACTAGACAAACCACCCATGCCACAGAAAACCTTAGTAAATGACATGCCGCTATATTGAGGCTCTCTTATGGAGAGGCTTGCTTTGTAGCATGTCAATCTATACAATTATAGACCCAATCTGAGTAGAAGGCTCATTCAATAGACTTTGTACTAAGCCGAAAACGGAAGTCTCCTGGTATGAAAGAAAACTCATAGAAACTACCCCACTGCACGTAGGAGTAAGAGCTAATCTCTCGAAATTCATGAGGTTCTCAAACATATTCTATATGGACCAATCATCTTTCCCTCTTCAATGCAGACATATGTGCAGACATCTCTTCATGTACCAAACATCTGAGTCTGATCTAACTTTAAACCAGAAACAGAAATACGTTTTAAAAATATGAATTTGTGCTGATGTTGAAAGTTTTATGCTTACTTTAGAATTGTTCTTTCTTCAGATCATTTTAAGTAATGTTGGGACTTCAGGTGCAGAACTACAAGCATTTCAGAATTGGATTGCAAATCAAAGCATTGTAGGAAAATACGATCACGCCATTTTGCTAACAGGGTAAGTATTAAATATTTCATCTATATCTCTTTCCCTATCTCCCTCTTGGTTGTTATTTATTTATTCTTGCGGTTTGGATACGTTTAAGACAGTGGTAGACAAATTACGATTCGTCTGATAAATGCAGTCCCCCCCCCCCCCAAACCACTTTTAATGGCCTCTAGGTTTGCTGAACACTAATGTAATTAAAAACCCCTGGGCTCAAAAGGCACTAATACCTGGAAGGACCAAAAAGTTATTAGTCCCTACCCCACACTGAAAATACTCATTTCGACCAGCGGACCCAAAAATGTACCCGCTGCTAGTTAAAACATATTATTAAAACAGACGAAGGGTGAGTATTAGATATGGTAAATCAGAGAGATGTCGCCCCCCCCCCCCCCCCAGTTATAGTTACTTATATGCGACTTACTTTGTTTGACTGTTCGTTCATCACACGTGATAACGATCATTTTTTACAACATATTTTGAAATTCAATTAGTTTTGTTCCTGAATAAGAGTTCGTAGATTGCTAATAAAGTCCTATTTTTTTGCTGTAAATATCATTGAACAGTTCGGGAATATAATGACCACTGTAGATGGTTTCTGATCTACCCGTGACTTTCTAGCTACTCTCTGCTACTGATCTGTTGCATTTCTCCTCTTTTCACAAGATGTCTGCTCCATTTTTTTATACTGTATAGCTACATTTATCTCTTTTTTTTTGTGCAAGGTATTCCCATGTTTCTTGGGCTGGTTCAAATGCTTTAAATGAGGTTGTCTTACAGTATAAGACCTGCGGTTTCATTTATGAATTATCTTATTATTTATGAATGACGAATTTGACTTTTTCAGTAATTTTCATTGGATGCCAACACAAAGCAAATACAAAGGGACCGATAAAATCACGGGAAAAAGTCAAATCCGTCACTTTAGAAATATGATTCTCGAAGAGCCAAGAGGACTACATAAGTGACGAAAGACGCGTTATAGAAATACAAATCTATGCTTGATTGTTTAGTTTATAATTGTTTAGTGTTTAGTTTATGATTGATTAGTTGGTATATCAAGAGCGGTCTTTAAGGTGGCAGAATCGTCTTTGAAAATGTACTATAATACCAGTTTACCCCACTGATGTCGTTCTCAATGACTGCGGGGTTAGAAATACAGCAAAAGTGTCTTGAATCTCATGTCTATGATCATGGTTTCGACGCGAGGAGTTCTTGTTTCAAATCACTCATAGTTGTAGAAATCACTCACTATTTAGTGTCTTCTTGTTCTTCAGCCTTCATTCTCAAACTCCCGCTGGATCCCGCAATTAATTAGAATCTATTTATTTATAGTTTAAAGAGTAAGAGGTCCACAGTTATACAGGTATAGATGATGTGATATGTGGCCGTTTCGATTATTAGACAACAAATGTCTCTATTATTATTTATTTCGCTGTTTCTCAACCGCTGGGCCACGGTAACATTGTCTGTGTGTCAACAGTGTGTGAATAAATCTAAGTGTGTGAGCAGTGTGTGAACAAAGCTAAGTGTGTGAACAGTGTGTGAACAAAGTTAAGTGTGGGAACAGACCATTTCATTGCCGGTTCTCCTTTGGACCACACTGAGACAAGATACCGGTTTTTTAAATTATTACATTATAATCCTAGTTTATTCGCCTACATCAGCACCATGTGCCGTCCTCCATATGTTCTCACCATGCTATGTCTGTTTTCTACTTTGCTGTACCCCTCCTGCTTTTATCTTTCTATTCTTTATGACACGTTCCTTACCACGACCTATTCTCTTCCTCATGCAATCCTCTTATGTGCTTTCCCATATTTAATACATTGTTTTTTTATTTGTTGTCTTTTGTGCTCATGTAGGCATGTAGTCGAAACGTCGTCTGTCCCTGTGTCTCGTTGCTTGTTAATTTTATTGATTGATATTAGTAACACATATACCTATTTCTGTTTATTTTGATATTTGGCTTGTGTTACCCCAGCCACCTCCAACTCTATTTCCAGTTTGGAGTTATTTCCTGACATTGGTTCTTTATCTTTTGATGACCAACATGTCTACCATACCGCAAGAACTTCTCTTGTAAATATCCAGTTATTTATTAGTAAATTTTATTTGTTGGACTGGCACTGATCTTATACAAATTATTTTTACCTGGTCGGTATAGCGTTGGTTTAGAAAACACGGTGTTAGAATGATTAAGATGAACTTCACCGTGGCTGTCAAGTCTATCATTTATAAGAAGAAAACGTGCTAGAGTGGTTAAGATGAACTTCACCGCGTCAAGTCTATTATTGGTTGAATTAAAAGTAAAAAAGAAAGGAAAACTGCTGTAAAACTGTCAACCTGAATACTGTAAATGTAAAGCTGTGAATGAAAATTACTTACATAAAACAGATTTTTAGAAGGTTCCACTTAGGCACGACGGACTATCACTAAAATTAGGGGTTATGATGTGTAAACAAGAAAACATACAAATTATAAAACATTTTCAACGTTTCGACCAAAATATCTTTATCAAGATACGCATAAAACATTAAAAGACGACGAATAGAAATGACCACAACACACAAACGTGTCCAACCGAAATATGAAATTTACTTCAATTCCTGTCTTTTATCCTTTCTTTTTTTGTATAGCTTTTAGATATTTAAAGAATAGCTTTTCAACAGTTTACACAACTTTTTTACAAATATGTGTGTATACATAATTGTTTTATATATCATAATTATAAAGCTTACAACTCATAAAGTGTTTGGGTTCTTCCATAATAATATATGTATAGTTAAGTTTGATATGGTTAATATAACTTGTTGATATATTTCAGGTATAATTTGACCGGTGGAAATTCTACTGGCGCTGAAACCAAGGGTAAGTTTAAATAAATAGACATTTATCAGATTTCGTTTTTACGATCCCTTTTTAAAAATATTATCATTAGGTTCCGTCTCAGGATTGAAGGTTGGCTGCAACGGCTATCCAAGCCGTTCTTCTGTCTCTTGCCTTGTCAGAGTTTAGATAGTTTCCTGTACATTTCATGATGTTTCTCTTCCATTATTGAGTTTGCCTTGTCGCCGCCTCTCAACTCCAGCTCAAGTTAGGTCTTCAACATGGTCTTTTTAAAATGTCCAAAACAATATATTTGTTTGCTGTTTATTTCCCTCATTAGTTCTTTTTTTTCATATGAAGTGTTACCACAAACTCTTTATTTCTTTTCTTGTCTTTCATGAAGTTCTATCAACTCTTCTATACACCCACATCTCAAAGGCATCAATCTTGTCTTCTATCTATTTGCTTATTATCTATGTTTCTGAGCCATACGTTATATTGTAAAATAAATATATCATTTTATAATTTCTTTTTCTAGAATCCTTCTTTTTTTAGCAGAAGTGCGATAAAGTCAGTGAGAATACCAAAGATGGGGATGTGATTATATACACTGCTGGATCTGTGTTTAGACATGTTGGCAGTGCTTGGGCGTTCACAGCTCAGTGCGCAGGTAAAACGATCAGGGAGGAGAGTGGGGCCTTTGCTGTTACTATGAGTAGCATGACCATGGAGATTATGGTGGTGACCAGGGCATTTTAGTGGGTAGGCACATAGAAGGTAACGCAGGTCTGCATCTTGAGTGACTATATGAGTATGATTAGGGAGGTACAAGTGGGTCTCGTTCGCGAACAGTGGATTGTGGCCTTGAGAAAGGCGATGCTGAAAGTGGTTAAATTTATTTTTGTGCCGGGACATGTGGGTGTTCGAGGCAATGAAAGAGCAAATCAACTGGCGTCATCAACGATTGTGGCATAGGGTGATGGGGCAATGGATCGAGCTGACGTTTTGAACTCCTTAAGATATATAACACGCGAGAGTGAGGCTAGTGTGGATGATGCTTTTCAATGGCCAAGATTAAAGATCAGGGTTTAAAATGCGGTGTTGCTAGAAGTGAACATTTTGGAGAGCGCAGAAGAATCATGGTCATCCAGCATAGGACCTGTACTGTCAACATAAGTGTAATGGCGGATACACTCATGGAGAGATTGAAGCAACTATGGACGTGCCTAGTTTGCAGTGAGGATGATCCGACGACTAACTAACTCACTAACTAACTTAGCCCACATGTTTTATATTGTCGAAAAACACGCACCAGCCCTAATGGCATCTCTGATAACCTTGTCAGCTGCCTCTACCACCTCAATAATATTCTTGATTTTTGTTTATGTAGGTCGTGCTTATGTTGGAGAAATGTGCAACACCGATGGTAGCAGTGTCTCTATTGTCCAGGATGTGGGCGGCTTCCAAAGTGCACACTATGCGGCACACGAACTTGGTCACAGGTAGAATATAACTAACTTTATAATGGTTGTTTAAATGGTTAATTTGTTATTTTATTTAGTTTATTGGATGGCTGATTATTTGATTGGCTAGTGCGGTTCATCGAGTGGCTGATTAGTTGTTTAAGTGGATTGTTGATTAATCTGTTAAATAGCTGCTTGATTTGTGATTAGTTAGGTGTTTTATTGATAACTGATTGGTTAGATGGTTGATTTTTATAGTTGAATGGTTAGTTCCCTAGTTGTCGAATTGGATGAGTTATTTATTGTTTGATGGTCACTTGATGTTTATGTCAATGGCTTGTTTGTTCAGCTAGTTAATTTTACTGCTATAGGTTTGGCCTTCTTTTAACTAGTTTGTATATTAGTTCGTCAGTTGACTGTTAATTGATTGATTGATTGGTTAGTTAGTCCTATTCTTGATAATTTGCTGACTGATTGAATGACCGATTGAGTAATCATATTTTTCTGTTTATCAACAATGTATCCTTTCTTCGTTCACCACATGAACTAGTAAGATAAGAATATATTGTAACAACTGTTAGCTTAAACAAATTAGGAAACACAAAGAAAACAAGTCAGGATTACAAATTAAACTCAATGATTTTAATTTGTGATCCTAACCGGTGTTAAAGAATTTACTAAGATCTTTCTATGTAGAAAGCAACATAATTATTTCATATGTTTAGGGAAATTGTCATATCTAAATTATATATAAAATTATATCTATATTATATATGCAAATTAATATCCCAGTAACAGAAACACAAGTTGTTATTAGTATACGTGCGGTAAGGATAGTTCTAAAAACAAAACGAAACGTTTTTTTTCGCTATGAACACACATACTTCATGGATGTGACCTTTTAGAGGGGTGTTAAATTAAAAAAAATGTTCGCTCTTTTCACTGCTTGCAAAATTCTCACAGATTGTCAACACGTGAATTCGTACTTTCTGACTGGTGCATGTGTTGATAAGAGTCGTTCTGTCAGATAAAATGACTAGACATTTAAAAAACAAACATTTAGCGGGTTTAAATAGAAGCTTTATGTTGCACAACAGACATAATCCAAGTTTTGAATGATCTCTATAAAAATAAGGTCACAAAACACAGAATGAAACAACACAATCAACAAAAGATTACATTGCAAAAACAACAACCAAAAAAAAATAAAAAATATTGGAACCATTAATAAAAACCACACGAGAGCTTTCCTTAAATTCGCCATCTGTCAAAAGTCTTAAGAATATCCAGCGCCGGATGATGCCAGAGAAAAGTTGTCCCCACCAGAGGCATATAAATGAAATACCCTATAATGAACAAAAGAACAGCACACAAGAACATGCATATATCACACAATGGCATTGGGTCATAGGGCATGGACCCATATGCTTCTGCTCTGCAATAAAACAATCAACCAATGATTAACAGACTGTAAACCATTTGTTAAAAAAAATAATTTTTGGGGGGGGGGTGGGGGGTTGTAATTGTCATACACTCTTACCGCGTTTTATTTTCAATTTTATCACAGCTTTGGATCACAGCACGACGGAACTGGTCAGAGCATAAATTGCAGTGCAGCTCTGAGATACATTATGGCACCTTCAAGAGACTTCAATAACAAAATACTAGCAAACATAGCGCATCCATGGTATTTCTCAAACTGCTCCATGGCTGAAATGGTGGCTATTGTAAATATGATTTCTTCATCAAAATTGTAAGTAATTCAGAATTTTAAAAATATGTTTGTGGAATCTTTCTTGTACAGTAAATCTTTCTCCCAGTTGTAAGTTCGGAGTCTGCCGCCGATACGGATTTCTTCAATGATCCGTAGTGTTGTCACCAGCGTAGTGACAGGCTCGTAGAGTGTGTTCGTTAAGTCTATGTCAGATGACCATGTGATTCTTCATGTGGTCTAGTACAGATAGCAGTTCTTTAAAATATTTTCACTGTTTTCTGCAAATTGCCAACAGGGGCACATATCTGTGTCACAAATTAAAAAACTCTCATTTCTTATCCCATGTGTTCTTCCGCTTTTTTATCTTGCTGGTGAAGACTTTAAAAAAAAATTCAAAACAGCATATGCCATTGTTTACCCCTATTAGCATACCATGTTTTCCTATTGGTAGTAGTTTATCTGTTTTGGTGCATATTGCTTGTACCGTTTGTTACTGCAGATACTATATTTCCAACTTGTCGGTACTGGCACTCTGGCGATTTAAAAATAATATTGCACGATTAGTAGTACTTTGCACTAGTATTAAATGTTTGTGGTCCTCGGAGAAATGTACATACCTGTACAGTAACTTGCTCTCCTGTGTGTTTATCAACCAGTCCATAATAATATTAAATTGAGAAATAGTAACACGGTGAAAGTGTTGACTAAAATCGCACTTTTCAGGAATGTTGATTGGTAGAATACATAAAACGGGCTGACGCAAGTTGCGAGGCGAATAGCTATAGTTTTTAGCTGAAAGTACCTGGTTCAAATCTTGTCTGCACATTATTGATACAGATATTTTCCAATAAATGTTTCTGTTTGTTTGTTTGAGAACCCTAGGAATTGTGAGCGAGTAGCTCTTGCTTCCTATGTACAATGGGGATGTTTAATAGCTTTCTTTCATACCTAGGAGGTTTCACCTTTCAGTTTGGTGCAATACCTATTTGGAGGAGCCTTTTACTCAGGGGGGTCGTGTGGGGGGGGGGGTACATAAGACAAGACAAAATTCAGCAAGCTGATACTTTGCTTGAGTCAGCCATTGTTTATCTGTACTCTGTCAAGACACTTCGCAGCCATCAATCTGTACCTCGTGTAGGAAGACCATTCCATTACCAACCTCTATGTCCTTAGGTCCCAGACCTAATTTCTTCTGCATGAACCGTGTTGGGTAACGGCGACGGTTGAATTAGACTAGGGTTGATACATCTTCATAGATGAGGCGCTGCATTGCCAAACACGTTAGGGGTCTGGGGTTTGACCTGTGCATTTTTCACGCATTCGTTTCGTCCGTTTGTGATGGCCTTCCAATCCATCGTTAAGCGCGGTCTGTGTGTTTTAACTCATCGCCATTGGGTATATTACTCAAAGATGTATGTAAAATAAGAATCTTGGAGGAGGAGATTCACAGTGGGCCCTTAGGTACGGAACCCAATTCTCTCTGTATGGGCCGTATTGGGCAACGGCAGCCATGCTATTTGGGGTAGGTTTGCAATGTTGCTAGAGACTTGCACCCCCTCTACGTTGCCCCCCCCCAGTGTCCAGATTTCGAGTCTCAACACTGCTTCGGTCAGACGTTTTAACAATGTGCTCCCCAACATTTGTTCCATGCTTGTCCTGTGTGCAATGGGGAGCTGTTTTCAAAGCTTTCTTCCATACCCAGAAGTGCATGTTCATACCGGAGTCATGACTCCTATTTTGAATGTGGTCAAATGTGATGGGACATATGGGCTTTCTCGAGCATGAACAGCACTTGTGCCAGGCGGCCTCGTGCTTTTGACCACCGTTGCCACTGAATCGATTCAAGTACACTACACTACCCTCTAGCGTTTGTTACAGTTTCCAGATTAGGTGTGCAATCGTAAGATCATTGTATGTTAGGAACATTGACATTAGGTGCCCCTCCAATTGTTATTGCTGTTAAAGCCGGCCAATTGGGAATGCTCAGATGCCATGCATATGTTGGATTTAATGGCATAGAGGTTTCAGAGATATTTAATGTCTCTCTGCAGGAAATTCTCATTTCATCTACATTATCCATATTCACGGACAGGAGCCTAAAAGTGTTATTGATGAATACAGCAAGAGCAGTTGTATTTCTATTTCCAGGATGCACCACGAGGAGGTACTTTTAGGATCTTGGTTGTCTGCTAACCCTGGGTCCGCACGAGAACAATGCGAGAGTATTTGCCTCCCAAATATTTTAGATTAGTCAAATGCCTTTTCCACCTCAAGTTGTTCTTGTAGGCGTTGAAGTAATTGCTCTTGTAGGACTACGTTGAAGACCTTGCTGTAGTCTATGAAACAAAACTGGAAAATAACTCCATTGACCTCTGTATGAATCACATAACACAGCCAGGTTTATAGAAGATAAAAACAAAACAACTACAGGTACATGTACATTCAAGGCCATGCGCCAGAAATGGGGTTTAGGGTTTTCAAACCCCTCCCACCCAATTAAGAAAGCACATTAATTTTAGTACTAGGAATATAACACAGGATGGGTGCCTCTCCGATGAAAACAAATTTTATCAAATTCTCATGAAAACAAGGAACCATATATGAAGACTGGTGAATGAGACTTGCACATTTAGGTTTAAATAGAATAGAGGATTGACTTCACTGTATTCGGGTTACGGCATATATAATATGTCCCTCTCAATGAAGCGAAACGTCACCTTCTGAGAGTATCACTCATAGCACGTAACTCCATATTTTAAAGCAATAATAGTCATGAATCTCCGCAAGAAAAAACTATATCAACAAGACGTCGCGAACAGTATTTTTAGGTAAACTTCTTCGACACCTCCACCTCTAGCTTTACGGACACCGCAGCTTTGGGCATGTTCCGTGCAAACGAAAGAATTAAAATATTCGTTTCCCATATCATAGAGTTGTGCTACGAAATAAGATGTTATACTTGCAGCTATGTAGAAAATGTTTCGAAATAAGATGTTTGTGAGACGAAAAGTGTAGATGAAATGAGAAATGAGTCGTTTATCCGCCGACCAACAGGCTCGAGTTTCAAATTCGCTTATTATTCTTAGTTTGAAATAAAAATTACACACGGGATTCACCCAGTTACAAGGAGTAGGGTACCAGGGCTCATGTTCTGGTAAGATCGAGAAAAGGCGTCCTCACTGTTGAGCAAGTGCAGTAAGCGATACTTGTCTAGCGGTTTCTGGTCAACAATATGACTAGGCAGCTAAGTACTTATACCAAACAATGTGCTATGACGATGGTTCGTAACTGCTAACTTTTACCTTCAGATTTTATTGACCAACGGAGCACATTGAATGAAATAGTCAGCGTCCCACCTGCAGCGCTTACTGTATCGTACATGGTACTAAATTCCTTAGAATGTATCGATCTGGTTCTATTTGTGATCGAACTTTATTGACAATATAACTAGGAATCGAATCGTTGATAATAAAACCATGAAACGAGTGCAATAACCACCGAGCTACTGATTACTCAGCTTATTTTAGTGTATATCATATTATTATGCTATAAGACCAGTGGTTCTCAACGCCGGCATCACGAAGACATCAGTACCAATCCTAAAAAAAGTAAACACTCTGTATTTAGTTTCAAGTGGGCCATGGAATAACATTTGTTCCGAATGGGGACCAGTGGCAGAGTCAGAATACCGTCTATAGACTAGTGCAAAGAAAAAATATTTTTATGGAAAAGTACAGTAATTTTCTGTTTTGTACTTTAGCTGTAACTTTCACACTTTTCACACTTTTCACACTTTCATTCAGTAATAAACTCAGCAACTCATCCATTTACGGATGTATTTGGGCCAAAGGTCATGAGCCCACGGTCTACTGAAACAGAAACGAACAAACCAGTCAACCAACTAAGCAGTAAACAACCAACAAACAAATCAACTAACCAACACACTATCTAACAAACAAACTAACTAACCAATCATCCTCCTAACGAACGACCCAACTTAAGTGATTTAGTCATGAAATCGGAGAATCGGAAAGAATCGAACAAATTAATTAACTTAGAAAAAATACACAAAGCAAAAATATTGCATGTATAAATATGGTGAAGAATATCGCTAATAGAAGAATATAAAAAAAACCCAACTATTAATAAAACTAACAATATGAATAAAATAAATACTACAGTCAATAAACAGATTCAACGACGTTTTGATCACATGACATTCCTCATAAACCAACAATACAATAACAACAAACAATAAATATACTGTAATAATTAAACATATGAATAAAATATATGGAAAACATATATGAAGAGTAACACACACAAAATTAATAAAATCTAATTGATATGTAGTGATCAAACTACAAAAATAGAAAATAGAGTATAACAAACCAGACATGACAAATAATTTAACATTTAACTTAAACAATTTTCCTTCTGCTCTCAGTCTATCTTTGTCTTAATTTAATTATCAATCTCTCTATAAATGTATTGCAGTCAAATGTGTCTCAAAGAGCAATTCAGTCCGGCGCCAGAGTTCACTGCCACAGCAAATAGTGTTGCGGGTCAGCTGTATCCCGCGGAAACACAGTGTCAGATGCTAAATGGGCCGAGTTCAATGTTATGCTTTGTGAGTGGTTTGACATGTTCAAATGTTTTTAGATGTTTTTAGGTGCAAACTTACTGCAAATTAAAAAAAAACACCAACAATGCAGTCATATGGGTTGTATGGTGAAAGTCATATGTTCTGTATGGTGAAAGTCATATGTTCTGTATGGTGAAAGTCATATGTTCTGTGTGGTGAAAGTCATATGTGCTGTATGGTGAAAGTCATATGGACTGTGCGGTGAAAGTCATATATATCACGAAATAGCTGCAGACTTTCGTGTCATTGGATGTTTGCGTGACAATTGTGGACTATGTCTTCTAAGGTACAATAGTGTATCGACCCACCGGGTAATGCAGGCGAACGCCAGCAACGTGGTGTGGACCGCATCGGGCATGATGAGACACAGAAAACCATGGTCATCTACTGCATCGTACTTCACTTTCAGTCGTCTCGATTCGTCTTGCCACTGGTTTCAAATGAGATCCGACAAGAGAGCGAGGGCAACGCTTTGCACAACTCCTCCTCACTTTAATCAAAATCCCCAGTGCAAGTCATTTTCACATATAGGGCTCAATAACCATCTACGAACTCATAATCAAGGACATAACTCTAATTGAATTTTCAAAAGTGGGTGTAACAAATGGTCATCATCATCATGTGATGGACGAACAGCATGTCTTCTACATGCACACAAACATTACTCGAAGCAGGAACTTCTAACCGCATTACAATGAGAGTTGAAACCTTCTAGAGTTAAAATGGAAATAGTCAGGAAAAGCAAGGTGGCAAACAAACGGAGTTAACAGTTGAGAGTCCTTGTATATCTAGTTCAAGGAAGGGCTAGGCTTTTCCCACTTGAAAGGCAAAAATAAAAGGCTTTTGTAGTCCTCGTCATCAGTTACCGTCTTCAGATCATAGGCGAATCTCCAATATTATCATTGCCGTGTTCAGATCATAGGCGAATCTCCAATATTATCATTGCCGTGTTCAGATCATAGGCGAATCTCCAATATTATCATTGCCGTGTTCAGATCATAGGCGAATCTCCAATATTATCATTGCCGTGTTCAGATCATAGACGAATCTCCAATATTATCATTGCCGTGTTCAGATCATAGGCGAATCTCCAATATTATCATTGCCGTGTTCAGATCATAGGCGAATCTCCAATATTATCATTGCCGTGTTCAGATCATAGGCGAATCTCCAATATTATCATTGCCGTGTTCAGATCATAGGCGAATCTCCAATATTATCATTGCCGTGTTCAGATCATAGGCGAATCTCCAATATTATCATTGCCGTGTTCAGGTCATAGGCGAATCTCCAATATTATCATTGCCGTGTTCAGATCATAGGCGAATCTCCAATATTATCATTGCCGTGTTCAGATCATAGGCGAATCTCCAATATTATCATTGCCGTGTTCAGATCATAGGAGAATCTCCAATATTATCATTGCCGTCTCCACAACATAGCTGAATCTTCGATATTATGATTGCCGTATCTGCCTCATATGTGAATCTCTAGTATTATCACTGCCGTCTGTACGGACATGTGAATCTCTAGCATTATCACTGCCGTCTCTTAATAATATGTGAATCTCCAATATTATCAATTCAAACGTTAGTCTGCTTCTGATGCAGTGTTACATAAATCATTTACACAAGACTGAAATGAGTTGTTTTCTTGACAAATGCAATTTATCGTGTGTGCGATCTAACCATGGCTGGATTTCCATCTGCTGTAAGACCACACTTAATGTTTAGCAAATATTACCTCAAGTTTTGTTTTAATGATTAAATCATGTCTTAAGTCTCAACCAATATAATGCCAGGCATAGCCTCCAGTGACAGCAATTAGGACGGATAGGGAGCTTATAGTACACGTGAACTAAACACACTTTTTTTACCCACTCTTTCTAAGCAACAAAATTAAGATTGTGTTTATATTTTGACTATTTTACAATATTTTATTTATTTGTATGTCTAATGTGGTGTACTATACATAAAAATGTACAGAATTGAATGAGATTTTCTGAAAATGTGTCTGTTGTCTTGTTTGAAGAGCGGAAATAACATAGTTAATGGCAAGAGTGGATAACAAGCCACCATGGAAAAGTCAATAGACATTTAATAATTGAAATATTTATTTATTTAGGGTTGGGGTTAGGGTTAGTTAGGTAAAACATAACTAGGATAACCCAAATCCAAGCACAGTATAAATTAATATTTAAATTTTTAAACGAAAAACATGAAATTTGCAAACATAGATATGGAAATAACTGGATTATGTTGTGGCGTCTAAATTAGGGTGACCAGACGTCCCCTTTTTTCTGGGACTGTCCCTTTTGTGGCTGTTATCCCAAAGAAACTCAAAGGGGACGCTAAAGTGTCATTTTATTTCCATTTCAATTCCGTTTTGTTTCGCTATTTATAAGTATGAAATGACTGAAGCAGTTCTTGCAAATTTTAGCGTTATAAGTTTTTCAATTTTATCTCATGTCACATCGAATATTTGTACACAATGGGAGATTATCCTTTATGTTATATAGAACATATTTTCCGACAGTTACCATTCTTTACATGATGTTTACATAATAGTCTTCTCAAGTCAATAAAGTTTCAGCTGCTAAGTCTCCCGCATGATGCTTAAAAAAAGTGCTGTTTCAGTAGAAACATCAAAGAGGAATATACCTTCTGGAAAGAATACTCCATACTAGGCAAAGTGCAATGTACTGTATGCCATTCCGTGTTTTCCATTGACAATGGAGGTGGCTATAATGTAAAACAGCACTTGAAGACGCAGTAACACAAAATGGCAGTTGCTTCAAGCAGTTCAAGCCAAGGTGTTGCATCATTTATTTTGGACAAGAGATGAGACAGAACAGTTAAATGATGAAAGCAAACGTCTAGCAGCCCACGAAGCTCTTTTTGTATTTCATGCAGTGAAACGTAACATTTCCATGAGATCCATGGATTCTACGTCTGCAGTAGTTAGAAATTTATTTGAACAGAAATTTACATGTGTGCGAAAGTAGTGCAAATCAATTATTGTAGTAAATGTCTTAGCACCTTTTGCAATGCGAGAAATAGAAATAGAATTGAAAGAAGCTAAATACATTTCAGTTATGGTGGACACATCAAACCATAGGGATTTGAAGTTGATACTGGTCCATGTTAGGTATTGTATTCCGGATAAAGTCATCTGAATCAAGGTAATTGAGTTTCAGAACAAAATTGGGGAAACAGCGGAACTGCTCGCAGGTCACATTTTGAACATTTTGCAGCAACATCAATTGACAGAAAAGGTTATTGCCTTTCCTGGTGATAATTATGACGCCATCTCCGGTGGATACAAAAGAGCGGGTTCCAACAATCTACTTGCAAGACTCAATAAAGTCTTAAAAAAACAATGTTCATTGTATTGGTTGTGCTGCTCACATTGTCCACAATGGTGTTCAGAAAAGTGCTGATATGTTACCAGTCGACATTGAAACAATTGTGAACAAAGTTTTTAAGGATTCTCATAATTATTTGTTGAGAGTAGAGGAATTGAAGAATTTCTGTGAATTTGTAGAAATAGAATACAAACGTGTTCTTGGAAGTGTGAAAACTAGATGGTTATCATTACTGCCAGCTGTGGGTAGCGTTATTGATATGTATGATGGACTTAAGTCCTATTTTCTGTCACAAGATAAATTCTCTACACTACTGACAGTATTTTTTAATGGTCAGAATTCATTCCTTTGGCTCTGTTTCCTCCAAAGTCAGCTGAAAATATTTATTCTCTGCAAAAGTAATGCAAACAGAAAGGGGATAATATTTTAGCAACTGAAGTGACAGAAGAACTAGACTCGTTGAGATAGAAAATAGAAAATTTCCAGACACTCAAAATAACATCAATTATTTCTAAACTAAAAGATGAGGGTAATTTTGATGAAAAAGAGTTCTTGGACACCACACATTTATTCTACAATACTTTCCTAGAATATTTAAATAAGTGGATTTACCATTTCCAACCCTTGAAAGCATTTCACTGGATTAGGCTAGAGACTCTATTAACGTGGGCTGATGTTTCAACAAGTTTAAAAGCCATTAGTGACGTTGATAGCCATATCCTGAATATTTTTGATGAAGATGGACTATTCGACGAAATCAATCACATAAATAATATTATGAACAGCAAGATGGAAGAATGGAAGTACACAAAAGCTGAAGTGGATACAGAGTCGTGTATCTTTTTTAAAGTGCTACACGAAAAAGACATCCAGTACAAAAACATAGTACTAGTTGTTGGATTTGTTATTGCAATTTCAGAATCAAAGTTGCAAGATGGACCACTACTGTAGAAAGGTAGAAGCTCACCAACCGAGCTTATTGACAACACAAGAGACAGAGAGTCATGGAGAAACATGATCGCCTACGCCATTCGTCATGTCACTTGATTGATTAATTCCAGAAACCAACGCAGCTGTGAACATTTTTTCACTGATAAGTTCGTTGTGGATGGACGAGTAGAACTGTTTAATCACTAGCACAGGGCAGGCTATGACAGTGATAAAGATACGCTTTAAGACTTTTTCATTCACATAATTTCACGAGTGTATCTCTAGAGATGGACTTTTGAAAACAAAAATATTTCATTAAAATGATGGTGTTGTTGATACATTGTAGTGCAGTTCTTAGTCACGTGGACAAGTCTTATTTCTGTAAGTTATTATGTCATAAAACTGTTATGTCTATCAGTCAGTTCCTCTTTTGTCAAGTTTGGAACATAGGGCGGATGTCATAGTTCTAAATGCCAGTCGGTCACTTGCCAAGGATTGCAGGTCTTGTGCATTTATGCCTGTTGATTTTAATTCATTCATAAATGTTCTTCTGAGCGTTGTTTTTTATCTTCCCTGTTTTCTGTTCCCGTCTGGTGTCGACATGAAGCCTCGTCGCTATGTCTATTGTTAAAACCTATAATACGACACTAGTGTCATATATTTTACAAGAAATATTGAAATACTTTAAAAATGTTTAAGATAGTGCGACAACGCTATAATACACCTCAGTTATATATTATAAGTGGAAAATATCTTGTTTAATTATGTTATATACTAATTACATACTTTTGAATTTTTATGCTGCGCTTCAACTTTTTATCTCCATTTTTAATGCTAGAAAAATCCGAAATGTTCCATTCTTATGTCTAGGAAATCTACTAACCCTAGTCTATATGTACTGTACCGTGGTGAGTTACAGTCAACCTTCCATGCGGAGACGGCACTTGCTGCACATTGGACATAAAGTAACGTTCCAGCCGTCAAGCGGCAAATATAAATCTAAGTGGTTACATAAGAACAAATGAAGGAGAGAGTAGATGATGAAGAAATGTAGATGATGAAGAAATGTAGATGATGAAGAAAAGTAGATGATGAAGAAAAGTAGATGTGGAAGACAGTAGATGATGAAGAAAAGTAGATGTGGAAGAAAGTAGATGATGAAGAAAAGTAGATGTGGAAGAAAGTAGACGATGAAGAAAAGTAGATGATGAAGAAAAGTAGATGATGAAGAAAAGTAGATGTGGAAGAAAAGTAGATGATGAAGAAACGTAGATGTGGAAGAAAGTAGATGATGAAGAAAAGTAGATGATGAAGAAAAGTAGATGATGAAGAAAAGTAGATGATGAAGAAAAGTAGATGTGGAAGAAAGTAGATGATGAAGAAAAGTAGATGTGGAAGAAAGTAGATGATGAAGAAAAGTAGATGATGAAGAAAAGTAGATGTGGAAGAAAGTAGATGATGAAGAAAAGTAGATGTGGAGGAAAGTAGATGATGAAGAAAAGTAGATGTGGAAGAAAAGTAGATGATGAAGAAACGTAGATGATGAAGAAAAGTAGATGATGAAGAAAAGTAGATGTGGAAGACAGTAGATGATGAAGAAAAGTAGATGTGGAAGACAGTAGATGATGAAGAAAAGTAGATGTGGAAGAAAAAAAGTAGATGAGGAAGAAATTAGATAATGAAGAAAATTAAATAAAAAAAGTAGATGATGAAAAAGTAGAAAATGAAGAAGAAGTTAGAAACAAATGCCTGATATATTCATTTGTAAAATGTCTAGTTCTTGATATTACAAATAGATTTTATTGCCGAAGCAAAACTGATGTATTAAGTCTATTTACCAGGGACCCAACTTCAGTAACAGAGATCAGATATGTACCTCAATGTTCTGTCTTTCCAAGAACAGTTCTGCTAATTCTCCAAGCTGCGACGAATATTTTGCTGCAGAAGGAACCTCTTGTGGAAATAAAAAAGTGAGTAATTATTTTACTTGTACTGTTTTTCTGTTATGTGGTTGCTTGGGAGGGGGGGGGGGTGGGGTGTATGTGTGAAAAAAGTTATAAAGTTCGGAAGTTGTTGAAAAGAGGGAGGAGGGGGATGAGTATGAACAAAATTGTCGTCATGAACTTTGTTTCTTCTACACAAATTAAGATGTTTGATTGTGAACATGTTTTGTCGTCAGCAACTTTGTTCCTCTACACAAATTAAGATGTTTGAGTGTGAACGTTTTCTTAAAAAAAAGAAAAAAGGGAGCATTTTTCGTCCTCTTTTCTGCCCATTTTGATTATTTTGTAGTATTGATTTACATAATTATGCAACAAATTAAAACAAATTTCATCTGTTCTATTTCTTGTTTTCTTAGTGGTGCAGCTCAGGTGTCTGTGTACCTTCTGACCAAGCACCACCAATGTCTGACAGTAAGAGCTTTCTTAAAAAAATCATTTTAAAGTACTGCTTCTGTGCACTTATATATTCAACCCATGTTATATATAATCTTGTTGATGTAGTCCCATGTTAAAGGAATCAACCCCACAGAAAATCCGAATTGGCTAGAGGGTTAACAGAGGAGTGTCTCAGGTCAACATAGTACACCCCTTCAGAAATTCCGGAGAGGATACCCTAAGGCAACCATCGGTGTATTAAATCTTCTGGGATTTCCTGCAGTTATGCTTGTTCCAAGCGTATTAGCGTTTCCTTTGTAAGTAATCAACAGAATTGAAAGGGTTGCTAATGACAATAGGCAAGATTCTCCATAAATCACGTAACAGAAAACATTTATGTGGGATATTGTAAGAGTCCATAGTTCATTTCAAATTGAACACTGGCGTAATCCTGATTGTATGTAAAAACGCAAAAGGCAGTCATAAAGATGGTTTGCTGTTATTGGCCGTTTGTTGCGGTTAATGAGAATTAATGTTTCAAGAAGAATGTTTTGTTCATGTTTTCACATTTATTATCAAGTTATCTACTGGGCAATGATACACAGCTTTTACAATGCTTTTCTAACATTCTCTAACAAACATGCGATTCAGTAATTGTATCAGAATGTGAATTTTGTTCTTCAGTATTCGTCAGTTTTCAAACTTCTAGTTGATTTGTGGGATATAGCCTGGAGAGGGAATGTGTAGTGTTATCATTTGCAAGGGTACATGTTACACAAATGTGACCTCATGACGTGATATATAACAATCCATCTTTTTAATAGTAGGTTTGATTTCATTGAGCATATGGTTGTGTCTGTGGGTCTCACCAATGGTTCACTAGTCAAGCCAACCATGCAACAGAAAACCTTAGTAGATGACATGCCTTTATATTGAGGTTATCTTCTTATAGAATCTTCAAGGCACGTCATCTATACGATCCCGTAGTCGTAATTTTCCATAACAGTTACCATGTTGTTCCAACAGGCCGATGTTGTGCTTGTTACGGGCACGACGTGGGTGGGCGGAATAACAAAGAAACCTGTCACAAGGGATAGAGTTGTGCCCTGATGTCGACGTTTGTTTAGGCTGCATTGGACTAGAAACACCATCAAGTCGAATGTCTGCTGGAACAGAGGGCGGAGCCCTTATGGGAATGCCCCACGTGCTGTGAGGCCAGTTTTCTAATCAAGAATCAAGAATCAAGAACCAAGTCATTGAGCTTACGTGACGCGGAGATAAAATACGCGAAGTGTCTGCTAGCGCTAATTCGATCTTCGCGTAACGCATTGAGAGCTCTCTCACATGGTGTTTGAGGGGAGGGGAAGGAACCCTCTCAGTGCGTTTCACGATGATCGATGGATTCTGCGGTGTGTGCGCCTATAGCGAAAGTTCGTTTCGTTAAATAATGTATGAGATTAGTTTTGTAAAATAAAATAGACCACATCTGCTTAATATGAACATTTGCAAGATCTAGCCTGAAGAGGGGAATACGGTGTGTTATGGCTTGCAGGACATAACTTGGGAGAGGGGAATACGGTCTGTTATGATTTACAGAAAATAGCTTGGATAAGGGAAATACGGTGTGTTATGGCTTGCATGATATGTCATGTAAATGGGCATACGCTGTGATATCGATTTGAAGAAATAGCACGGAGAGAAAAATACATTGTGTTATGATATGTAAGACATAGCCCGGAGAAGTGGAGATTGGAAAATATATTGCATTATGGTTTGCAGGATATAGTCTGGAGAGGAAAATACGCTGTGTTATAGTTTGCAGGACTGGATGTGATATCTGTATTTGTCGGTCTAACATATTATACTTTGTATTATTAAAACAAAGACTAACTGATTTCTGCGTGACCAAGGTAGTATTTCTATGCAATACTCTAGCAAAGCGAGTTGTTCAGAAGCGTGACATACTCCTTTATAAGCATGCTTTTTATTCGGACAATAGAATGATGAGGAAGTTGGTACATAAGTGTATACTGCACACCTGGCAGGACACGGTGAAACCGGTGATACTGAACACCTGGCAGGACATGGTGATCCTGGAGATACTGAATACCTGGCAGGACATGGTGATCTTGGAGATACTGCCGCACTGGAATTCCTTCCTTCATGGAAGAAAAATGCATCTATGTACCCCCTTAGCACAACCATGGATCTATACATTATATCCCCCTAACAAGGCCGTGCATCTATATACCCCCATAATACGGACATGCATCTATTTACCCCACTAACACGACCATGCAATGTTTTACTCTTCTAACACGACCATGCATCTATATGTGCCACCCAAACAAGACCATGTATCTACATACCCCTACATGTCATAATCATCATATGCGTCTTAACCCCTAAGCTGCGGAGGTATCCTTAAGGGTACGATGAGGGTTTGCCATTATGTTGCCGAGGTCTTCTTCTTAGTTTCCCAGGGAAACAATTCGTCTAATGAAAACCAGATGAATATTTTTCCTGGGATGCTAAGAAAAGGAGGATCTCCGCCAAATGAAACATACTCTGGGAGTCTGAGAACTTTACCGTATGAGTTGGTATTTCCGCAACCAACAAACGGAATGCCGAACTTTGCTTTATCTCCATTTTCACGATCGAAACGGGTATGGAGTAAGCAGACAATTTCGCAAACACCGTCCTGCCATGAGTGTAGGCAACAAAACTCCATCTTCACTTGTCTCTCTTCTGACTGAGCCATCTGTGTATGTAAATGTGACTTGCGTTTTTTTTAGTGCAACTTCGAAGTTTATTATCGAAGTCGCAACAGCGATTTCAGCATATTTCTGTCCTGAAGTCAGACACTACCCGGAATTCTTAATTCATATGCATTATTACATCAATAAAACCCCTTTTCAATCTGTCAACCTCAAAATCACTCAGTGCATTGACCTACAATTTCAATTAAAGTACTCTTGAATAAAGTGCCGCTGCTTTTACATCCATGACCTTTCAGGGTTTTTAAAAATAAATTTAAGACGACTATTGGTCAATCAACTGCGCAGTTACGGGCAAAACTCATCGTACTATAACGCTGATTAATAACTGAATTTACATATTAAGCTCTACGTTCTTTAAAAAAAATATTGTATGCTTTTTGTCTATGAAATTTTAAATACTTCAAAATAATTTTTCTTGCATGTGCCGTGAACTTTAAGATATTAATTTCCACTTAAACATTGTCAATAGTTGAATTAACATGAATAACTTGCATTATAGTCTGCTTAGTAATTCATAAACGTCGTAGGAAGCGATTTTCTCCAAAAATGACTGTTAGATGGATTTTTGGCATACACCTTTAGAATATCAATCAATGCTATCTACGGTGTGACCCTTTTGTGCCTCGCGGCGTAAGGAGTTGAAGTGTTCAATGGAGATGTGCTGCCTGTGTGATGTTTGCAGGCTTGTTCGCGTAGCCTCTTTGGTTTCTGTGGTCCATCTTTTACATCGTCTTCCTCTGGCTTTATAACCGTGGTGTCTATATATCATTATTATTTGTGGCAATAGTAATATATTATCTAAGAATAGTAATCTAGGTAATAGTAAACCACAATTACTATCCACAATTACTATCCACAATTACTATCCACAATTACTATTACAATCTGTTGGTAGTTTGGAAGTGTGTAAATACCTGGAAATCTGTTGTTTCTTGATGAATTCTAATATTGTTATTGTTTTAGTTGTCTGTCTGATGTTATCATTTCTAATTCTATCTCGTAATGACACTCCTACTATTCTTCATAGGCACGTCATTTCTGCTTTTACTAGTTTTCCTTTGTCTTGTGCTGTTAGAATATTAATGACGCTATATAAATTTATCTTGCTCTTAAAATTTGTTTAGTTTTTTTTTAAATGTCCTCTATCGGTTAAAGTTCTATCAACCGCATTTAATTCTACATAATATAACATTTTCTATGGTAAACAGCCGAATTGTTCTAAAAAAATGCGTTTCTTCAGCAGTGAAATTACTCCACGAAATTTCAATTCTCGTTTTCCATGTGCATTAAAAAAAACACCAAAAAAAAACAACCGATCCTATAGAGACTGGAACACAATAATATTCATGAAGTGAGATTTTCAGGCAAATTTACTGACTACTTCACATCTGTTGGTATGAATGTGTTTTTTTATTGGTGTCCGGATCTGTGATGTTTTGGTATAGTGTGCGTTTATGACTACCAAAGTACTGGGTTCGAATCCCGCCACAAGCACTTGTGAATCCGAACCTTTTAGAAAGCGTTGGCCAACTAATCACCGGATTTATATTGCCAAGAAAATCACTACTGTCATAAATACTAGATTGATGGCTACACCAGGCTATAATTTTTTTTAAATTGGTCACTGCATTTATTGGTAAATTTTGGTAAATAAACGTAGTTACCAATACAAATAACGGGTATATTTGGGCAACAGGAGTAACTATGAACAAAATTTAACTAAGAAAATAACCCGCGTACTGTAAAATTTAAATTTGAGTAAAATTTAAAGCATCAAAAAAAAAATTTGCCGATATGCAAAATCCATAGTATTTATGGGCTAAATAATTGCAAAATTTTAGCGTCAATGATATTATAAAGTTGCATGCAAAAAATCTCTGCTATCTAATATACAATATGGTAGATAATCCCTTCCAATTATTTTTATGAATTAGTAAACAGACTATAGAAACTTCAGGGTTATTCTGACCCGGATGTGACTGTATTTTATCGCACTTATAGGATTGACACGTATGTACATGTACCGTATATTACCGTGTATAAGGGCATTATATGTGTGACTTAATGTGGTTCTGTTATATAGCCCATTTGTCCAAAATCTTTCGTTAATATGTAGACCCACTAGAAATTCTGTAAATAAAATAGACAATGCAATTCAATGAAAACTTTTGACTTTGAAAAATCCCACTTATCTAAAGATATGTTTAAACGATAATTAGTGGTGAAATGTCTACATGTCACAGATGGTATTTATTGTTGTTATTGTAGATATAAAATTGTTTCTGGTTAGGTCTAGTCTTGGCAGGTCTTTTGAAAATGATCCTTTGAGAATAAAAACCCTGTTCTAAAGTAATGCAATTTCACTTTATTCGTGATTTCTGTTGACTTAAAGTCTACACAAAGTGATCAATGACTAGACAAAAGGAAAGTTGAATTGGTGTACTTTAGAGCAGGGTTCTTTTCATAAAGATATGTTATTCTCAAAGTGGGCGAAATCGTCCCCTCCCCTTTCCCCTAACAATGAGCGGTGAGATACTTCGGGGTGGCGATGCAGAATCAAAGGATGGCAGGAGGAGACGTACGGTCAATGGGGCGAAGGAGATTTTTTTTTTATTGAACAATAAACACATCACATTTCACAGCTATTAGAAAATTGCATGTACTTACTACTTGTTATGTAGCATAAGATAACAGATGCCGAACTGTTCATATTAATTGAACTTTATTTAAAACCTTACCGAACTAGGAATACTGATACCAGTGACAAATTTCTGCAAAAAATGGGAAGGGTCAGATGTATCAGAGAAAATTAATTGAAACATTTTAACAACAGAAAATGTCACATTGCGTGTGATTTAACAACATTGATAGCACAATGTTGGCATACAAATGACATTTAGTAATTTTTTAAAAGAATGTATTTAAGATATCAAAGAATTTAATAAAGTTATTTATTATTATTTATTTAGACACCACACATACAGATGAAGGATAAGGTTAAGCACATTCTGAGAAGAATCAAGTATTTTAAAAGTATGCTTATAAATATGTTATGCATTTATTCTTGCAATAATTATGTTGATATTGTAAGTCACGCTCTGATGAACCTTTTACACTATTCCACGGTTCATGATTCGCTCAGCATGGACCCTACTAAATTAATGCAATCTATCATAAAAGATCTTCGCGAATATAAAACAGATTCCTGGGAAATCACATGCGCAGTGAATCATCGAAATACACTTTGCGAACTCAATGTAGTGACCACCAGGAGGAAATATTTTATTTTCAACGCTGTTTTTGTGTACACTTTATTATTTTTCTTGAAAAAAAAACCCCAATACATTTGAGTACCTTCTTGCAGACAGTCTGCCGCAGAGTTTTCGTAAATCATACTGCTGTTTCTATGATTTTATATCCTTCATTATGACGGACGAAACTCCCAAAAATAAGTGTCGTCAATACAATGTGAAAACTTTTAATAGGACGTCATTATTTTCCTCATTAACAAAGTATTGCCATTGTCCTTGCTGTATATCCAATGAGGCATTCCTATGTCTGTACTGAAGACGTATCTACGACCCTCTTTGTGGGCATTGATCTATAAAAACGATCGAAAGGGGGCGGGGACAGGAAAGAGTTTGTGGACCAATGTTTTAGAAGGGAGATTCCAAATTAGTCTAAAAGACTATGTAATTATCGAGTGACTGGTGGAAATTAGGAGCTAATTGGGGTGTTTTTTTCTAAACATCAAGTAATTAGTATAATTTAAACCAGTGTAACTTCATGGACTGGCGAGTGACTTCAACCATCCGCTGTCCTGTCTCCTATGTGTGTAATCTTGATTTTCTAAGAAAGATTTATTAAATATGTTGCCATGTCTAGCGCAAACAGTGGGCGTCCTCGTTAACATTCTGCGTGTCTTTTCCCAGGAATCTGTTTTATATTCGCGAAGATCTTTTATGATAGATTGCATTAAATTAGTAGGGTCCATGCTGAGCGAATCATGAACCGTGGAATAGTGTAAAAGGTTCATCAGAGCGTGACTTACAATATCAACATAATTATTGCAAGAATAAATGCATAACATATTTATAAGCATACTTTTAAAATACTTGATTCTTCTCAGAATGTGCTTAACCTTATCCTTCGTCTGTATGTGTGGTGTCTAAATAAATAATAATAAATAACTTTATTAAATTCTTTGATATCTTAAATACATTCTTTTAAAAAATTACTAAATGTCATTTGTATGCCAACATTGTGCTATCAATGTTGTTAAATCACACGCAATCAGGGATCTTCTATTTGCTGATGACTGTGCCCTAAATAACAACTCTGAGACTGATCTACAATGTATTATAGACAGATTCTCCAAAGCCTGTACCAACTTTGGGCTTACCATTAACACAGAGAAAACAGAAGTCATGTTACAACCAGCACTTGGCAAAAGCTATTTCGAGCCTTGAATAAAGGTAAATGGTGTAGCACTGAAAGTTGTGAATAGATTCACATATCTAGGCAGTACGTTATCACAAAATGCCAACGTTGATGATGAAGTGTATACAAGGATCGCCAAAGCAAGCAGTACTTTCGGCAGATTGTACGCAAATGTTTGGCGTAGAAATGGCATTAACCTACAGACTAAGCTGAAAGTTTACAGAGCAGTGGTACTTCCAGTGCTGCTATACGCTAGTGAAACATGGACTGTGTATAGACGTCATGTGAAAAAACTCAATCATTTTCATACAAATTGTCTCAGAAAAGTTATGAACATCAGATGGCAAGACAAGATTCCAGATACCACTGTCCTTGATAGAAATGGTATACCCAGCATTGACACGATCCTGATGCAGACACAGATTCGTTGGGCAGGTCATTTGGTACATATGCCAGACCATCGTCTGCCAAAGATACTTCTCTATGGTGAGCTAGGAAAGGGTATACGATCTCAAGGTGGCCAAATGAAGCACTACAAGGACTCGTTAAAGAACTCACTGAAAGCCTTTGAAATAGACCACGATACATGGGAAGAACTTGCACAAAATAGATCTACATGGCGTTCTAAAATAAAAAAGAACGCATTATCTTGTGAAAATAAGAGAAATGCAGCAGCTCAACAGCGGAGAGCAGCTAGAAAGTCACGGATAGACCAAGATCCGTCTACTGTCGTCATTCCATGTCCGAACTGTCCAAGGACATTTACAGCTCGAATAGGGCTCATTAGCCATCTACGAACTCATAATCAAGGACATAACTAAAATTGAATTTTCAAAAGTGGATGTAACAAATGGTCATCATCACTTGTGATGGACGAACAACAACCAAAAATCAATATAAAAAATGGGTCCTTTCCAATGAACAGGAGATTAGGATTACGAGATGTGAGACGGATGTGTTTGAGAAAAAATGTCTGCGTCACAAGAATGGCTAGAATGAGAATAGTGAGAATTTAGTGAGAATAGAACCTGATTTCCTCCCGTCTAGAACGTTTAGCTGCAGAATATATGGGACGATGGCAAAAGAAAGACTTAGACGTAAATGGATCGACATTATCAGAGACATACGTTAAAGTTCGAAAAAGGTTCAAAAATCGTAGTGGATTGACTTCACTGTATTCGTTTTCCAATTTGTACTCCATTACTCAACGATGCGGTACGCCGCCTGCCGAGAGTATCATTCATAGCACTTAACTCCGTAGCTTCACGTTATAATCCACAGAGATCTCCGAAAAAATCCAGCTTGTAAGCAAGACAACACGAGCCGGATTCGAACTCATGACCTCTTCAACACAAGGCGAACAGCTTAACCACTACGCTATGAAGATCCCCTAAGCGTTGGTCTCACTCTCTCGTTGGTCCTCATTTGAAACCAATGGCAAGAGATGAATCGAGACGACTGGAAATGGAATTCGATGCAGTGGATGACAATAGTTTTCGATGTGTTTCACCACGTTGCAGGTATTCGCCTACATACCCGGTGGGTCGATAAATTATCGTGCATCAAACGCATAAATTCGCCTAGAATCAGACTTTAAGTGTAATGCTTGACAAGACCTTACTGCTTTTAGAATGGCTCACTAGCGTCATGTTGAAGTACTTTTGAAGATCTTTTCTGGCACCTAGTCCATGATTATCAATAGACTTGGGGGACTGTTATCATTTGAAAATAATTTCAAGCTGAACAAGTGATGCCAACTCTAAACATTCGGCTTAGACCTCCGGCACACTAGCAACTTTGTCTTACAGTATCTTTTGTAAGACAATTATAAGACAGTATCTTCTATAAGACAATATCTTTTGTAAGACAATATCTTTTGTAAGACAATATCTTTTGTAAGACAATATCTTCTGTAAGACAATATCTTCTGTAAGACAATATCTTTTGTAAGACCAAATCTTAAGTAATACAATATCTTCTGTAAGACAACACTTTCTGTAATACAATATCTTCTACAAGACAATATCTTCTGTATGACAATATCTTCTTTTACAAGACATTATTTCTATAAGACAATAACTTCTGTAAGACAGTATCTTCTGCAAGACAATATCTCTTGTAAGATATTATTTTCTGTAAGACAATATCTCTTGTAAGACAATATTTTCTGCCGCGGACGCTCCAAAATATATTATTTTTGTATGGAAGGTTGTAACTACAATGCTACTACAAGAGGAATAGGGTCTCAAATTAACAAAACAAATATTTAAAGGTTTTGTTTACCTATGTTTTCGGGAAAGTCACCAATGAAAAGTTTTATCTTTCTGTAATGTCAACTCTACTTAATAAGAAGCATGCTTTACTAAGGAGATGAGTTTAATTCCTATAACTCTTCTCCCCCAATGCTACACGCTTGTATTAAATATATATACAATGTTTGATTAAAATATATTTTCATTCCATGATTTCAAGTTGTTTAAATCCATGATTTCAAGATGTTTCATTCCATGATTTCAAGATGTTTCATTCCATGATTTCAAGATGTTTCATTCCATGATTTCAAGATGTTTAAATCCATGATTTCAAGATGTTTCATTCCATGATTTCAAGATGTTTCATTCCATGATTTCAAGATGTTTCATTTCATGATTTCAAGATGTTTAAATCCATGATTTCAAGATGTTTCATTCCATGATTTCAAGATGTTTAAATCCATGATTTCATGTTTCAGTCCATGATTTCAAGATGTTTCAATCCATGATTTCAAGATGTTTCAATCCATGATTTAAAGATGTTTCATTCCATAATTTCAAGATGTTTCAATTAATAATTTCAAGATGTTTCAATCCATGACTTCAAAATGTTTCATTCCATGATTTAAAACGTAATGAGACCATAAATCAAAATTTGACTGAAAGCAGGCATATTTTGCTTGCATATACTGTTTATCACATAGTGTTTCTCGTAGACGTGCATTTACCAAAAAAACGGCAACCCACTATTTAAATATTGGATACTTATCCTCAAAACACGCACTTTCATTTAGTTACCGTCCCTTTGTGTCTAAGTGTGTCTTTGTATTAGGAGCATGTTTAGAACCGTCTTCCTGGTTTGTTATGTTCGTTTTGAATATGATAATTCTAAACATTTGTGTGTTGCCGGGACGCGAATGGGGAACAGAAAATAACGACACTGTTCCCTGTCATGCGGTTGTAAGAGGCGACTAAGGAGGTTTTGGGAAAGAAATTTGCTGTCCCATCCACATCGGATCAAAGTCATGCAGAAACTACTATGAAGCTGGATACCACAGACTGAAAAGCCGTGACACATGTATACAGCTGTAAACCACAGTAATATGCAATCTGTTCTCGAAAATACATGTCCTGTTAACCAGCACGAGGTTGAGAACGAATACTGAAGAAGAAATGATATGAATATAGTATGCGGCATATATATATATATATATATATATATATATATATATATATATATATATATATATATATATATATATATATATATATATATATATATATATATATATATATATATATAAATATATATCACATCCATTGTCAAACAGTAATGATGATGATGATGGTTATGATGATGATGATGTTGATGATGATGATGATGATGATGGTGATGATGATGATGATGATGTTGATGATGATGATGATGATGATGTTGATGATGATGATGATGATGACGCTGATGATGCTGTTAATGATGATGATGATGATGATGATGGTGATGATGATGATGGTGATGATGATGATGATGCTGTTAATAATGATGATGATGCTGTTAATGATGATGATGGTGATGATGATGATGATGATGGTGATGATGATGATGATGATGATGATGATGGTGATGATGATGATGATGGTGATGATGATGATGTTAATGATGATGTTAATGATGATGATGATGTTGATGATTATGTTAATGATGATGTTAATGATGATGATGATGATGATGATGATGATGATGATGGTGATGATGATGATGATGATGATGATGATGATGATGATGATGATGATGCTGTTAATGATGATGATGATGATGATGGTGATGATGATGATGATGATGGTGATGATGATGATGATGATGATGGTGATGATGATGATGATGTTAATGATGATGATGATGCTGTTAATGATGATGATGATGATGATGGTGATGATGATGATGATGGTGATGATGATGATGATGATGATGATGATGATGATGATGATGATGATGATGATGATGATGATGATGATGCTGTTAATGATGATGATGATGATGATGGTGATGATGATGATGATGATGGTGATGATGATGATGATGATGATGGTGATGATGATGATGATGTTAATGATGATGATGATGCTGTTAATGATGATGATGATGATGATGGTGATGATGATGATGATGATGGTGATGATGATGATGATGATGATGGTGATGATGATGATGATGGTGATGATGATGATGTTAATGATGATGTTAATGATGATGATGATGATGATGATGATGATGATGATGGTGGTGGTGTTTCTGTTGCAAGGGTGGTATGTTTAGTGGGCCATTGGTGAGACCCACAGACCCAACCGCATACATATAGATAAGAATAGTATAGACATAAGGGAGATAACTAAATAAAAATGCATACGCTGTGAACAAGAATCCAGATTTTGAAAATCTAGTATTGTGAGGTCTCTAGACATTAGAACCAAAGCATAATTAACTATCTAGAGTTTATAATACTAGAGTATTGTTACATTTATATATAATTTCTCTTCTTCAGCTTGTCCAAATGGTGACAATTTGGTGATAGTCAATGGAAAACTATGTCCAGATGCTGTCAAGTCTTCTCCGTCGGTTTGTTACGATGCCAACATCAATACTAATTGCTGTCTATCATGTGAAAACATTAAAAGTTCCGACACAGGTATATAATTTACATTATCTTTCCGAGGAAATAGCATCCGTAGATACATATTTATTGTAGTTCATGTTGTATTGTTGTCTATGTGCCGACCGTGTCGAAACCAGTACATTCACTTCTAGTTCAGTATGCAAGGAACACAACCACTGTCCAGTCGTGTGTTAGGAGTCGGCTAAGAATAGTTGGGGGATAAATTGAAAACTTGTCACCTGTGAAAAAGTCTTAGTCACTGCATTTCGTGTATCGATTTCTTACTTTTGTTTTCTGACAAGTGTTTGACATGAATAAGGGAGAGATTCAGGAGAGTGGACATTGCACCTTTGTCATTTTGTGTGTAGACTCCTAGGTGGTTGCTAGTACTATCATTGTAGATGTGTCAACAGTTCTGACGGAAAAATGATGAAGTAATTGGCCCAGATGTATACGCCGGAGGCCAACTAGAGAGGACAACAACCCCGCTAAATATTATGCACTGGAATGTCGAGGGAGTTAAAAACAAAACAAAAAACGAACTAGAAAACACCTTGCATCAGAAAGAGACTAGCATTTGCTGCATACAGGAAACCATCTCAACGAAAAAGTAACTTTCAAAATACGAGGGTACTAATGCTTTAGTGCTGACAGAAAAGACCGGAGGAAAGGCGACATACTAACGCTGGTCAAGGATAACATCAATGCCATTGAAACGAAAACACAAGAGGAATGTGCTGAATACCAGATGATTCACATAAAAGACAACTCTCTTGAACTGGACATACTAAACTTCTACTGCCCAAATGACATCTCACTAAACATGACCAGTATTAACATCTCGAACAAACATTTTCTGGCAGAGGGAGACTTTAACAGCGACTCCCAAAGCTGGAGATATAACAATTTAGACAGAAGGGGAGAAGAGATAGAAAGTTGGCAAGATGATAACAACCTAATCCTCTTGAACAATCTACAGGATCCCCCAATTTTCTACTCAAGAAGATGGTATAGCACCTCAACCCCAGACCTGGCATTCTGCACCTCAGAACTTGCTGGAATAATGGAAAGAACAATAGTCGAACAATTTGGTGGCAGTGATCATCGTCCAGTTATCATCCAAGTGAACAAATCAACAATTACAAGACCAACTAAGCCAAGATGGAACTACAAGAAAGCAAACTGGCACATATATAAACATAGAGCAAATCTACTTACAAAAGACATAAAATTAACAGGCAGAGACATCAACACTATTATCATGGAGTTTAATAAAGGAATACTTCAGGCAGCTAAGGCGACAATACCAAGAGGAGCAAGGAACAATTATGTACCATATTGGACCAATACACTTCAAAAAATACAGGAAGAACTGACTGAAGCACGTAATATGGGAGAGAAGCAACCATCACAACAGAATCACATCGCTCTACAAAAAACCAAAGTAAAGTTCACTAAAGAAAAGATAGAAACACAGAGAAGAAGCTGGAAGGAAAAAACTCAAAAATTAAATTTTGAAAAGGAAGGGAGAAAACTGTGGAAACTAACCAAGCAAATAAATGATGACAGCAATACCCAGCGACAAACAAAATAGACTTCTGTCTTATGTTGAAAGGGTCGTGCCTCAGCTAAGAGGCTTTAATCTCCAATTTAACAAACAAACAAACAAACAAACAAACAAACAAGCAACACAAAATTACAATAAATATTATGGAGATTACACCAAATAACATTCCCGTCCCAAGTCATAGAAGATGCATTTCAAGAAAAGAAAAAAGTATTGACCCTATGGATAGACCTTCAAAAAGCTTTCGACAAGGTCTGGAAAGATGGACTGATAATAAAGCTGCAAAGAAACGGAATTGGTGGCAACATGAGCAAGTGGATCCGTTCCTTCCTGCGCAATAGGAAAGCATGAGTCGCCATGGAAGGATACAACAGCAAAACAACAACTCCTAAAACACGGAGTACCTCAAAGCTCAGTTTTGTCTCCAACTCTGTTTCTTGTCTTCATAAATGATATAATTTGTGAATTGCCACAAGGTGTAAGAGCTGCAATTTACGCTGATGAGTTGGCGGTGTGGTGTGTAGAAGAACATCTAAAGATCGCCAACAAAAACAATTACAAAAGGCAGCAGACAACATAGCAGCATGGGCAGATAAATGGATGGTAAAGATAAATACTGAAAAGTCCTCAACAACACTCTTCACACTCTCAAATAAAGACAAAGCAGGAGAGATAAAACTTGAAAATGTATATATTCAAAAAGAAGACGAGACGGTATACTTGGACACTACACTAGATAGGGGACTGACATGGAGGCCTCACATTGAGAAAATAGAAGCATTGGCAAGAAAGAAACTTGCCTTCCTGAGGAAATTAGCAGGAACAAACTGGGGGGTATATATAGATGCAATTAGACGAGTACTAGAATATGGATCAACTGCATGGATTTCAGCAGCCAACTCCCATCTACAAGCACTGAACAAGGTACAAAATTAAGCACTTCGCCTTATCACAGGTGCAATGAAGACCTCTCCTATAAATGAAATGAATAAAATTACGAGCATCACCTCCTTATCACTCAGGGGAGACACTAAGACCCTGGTCCATCCAAAAAAGTGCAAGAGCATGCCAGCACATCCAATGAGGGCCACGTACGGTGACCTAGCCAGTGGAAGACTGAAGAGGAGCAGTTTTATACACCGATAAAATAAATTAAACAGAAAATATAAGGACGAACTACCAGACATAACAAGAGATATAACACCAACACCTTTTTCAGTTCCGTGGGAACAATACCCAAATCTCACTATCAGAACCACCATAAACAACTACCCAACTATAATAGAACTGAATAATCTCAACAAAAAAAAACAACAATAGTATGTAAGATGATTGAAGATATGTACCCAAGAGAAGCATGGATACAAGTATATACCGACGGATCCATAACCAGAGCAGTTACGAATGGAGGTGCTGGCGTGTACATAAAATATCCAGAAAAAGAAAATGAATTCACATGTTCACCAACTGGAACATTATGCTCCAACTACTCTGCAGAAGTACAGGCTTTAAACATTGCTCCGGAAATAATTAAAACCACAACAAGCCAATACCAATAGGTGATATTTCTTACTGATGCTATGTCTGTCCTAGAAGTCCTTGAGAGCGATAAACTGCCAAACCTGAAGAAAGCCATGCGAGAAGTGAGCATCCAATGAAGGGTAATATTACAATGGATATAATTCCACTGTGGCATACTTGGAAATGAAGAGGCAGATAGACTGGCAAAGGATGGAGAAAAACAGAAACAAAAAAGACCAAGAAATCACATACCAAGAAAAGAGGGCCCTCATCAAAAACACCAGGAAAGTCGACTACCCAAAAAAACAATTACCACTATCACGACAGAGCAGAGCAGGTTATTATATTCCGCCTCAGAATAGGACACATCAAGTCAATGGGCTAACCACTGCACCACATGTAGACTTTTCCTCTAAAACCCTAAACATTTGTATTTTATTGGAATATGCACCAGCCAATTGCTGCAGTTATTCTATATTTTGTATTATTTCAGGTTGCCCTTACGGAGATAGAGTAGCTGGCTGCCAGGTACAAAGTACGCCATCTGACTGCTATGATAATGCAATCGCCAGTAGCTGCTGTAAGACATGCTCACAATTAAACACTGGGAAATTAGGTAAACATAACTACCACCTGTAATTTACAAACAATTGTGAAAAAGTAAACATTTAATGACACATGTTTTGTAAAAACAGGTGCGACCGGTAATATCTTCTACCACGCGAAATCTGTTAGGTTTATTGTCCTGCTATAAGAGAGATCCAGTGTGAGTTTGAAAATATATTAGAAAATAAAGATAGGTCTATTGTTCTACTATAAGAGAGATCCAATGTGAGTTTGAAAATATATTAGAAAATAAAGTTAGGTCTAATGTCCTGCTATAAGAGAGATCCAGTGTGAGTTTGAAAATATATTAGAAAATAAAGTTAGGTCTAATGTCCTGCTATAAGAGAGATCCAGTGTGAGTTTGAAAATATATTAGAAAATAAAGTTAGGTCTAATGTCCTGCTATAAGAGAGATCCAGTGTGAGTTTGAAAATATATTAGAAAATAAATGGCAATTGGGAAAGCATATAATAAGAAAAATATAATAAAAAGTCTTCAAGTGTTGACTAAGGCTTCCTCGTATATACTAACTTCTCTCAGTGAAAAAAATGATCCAGTATGAAGAATGAGAAGATTCAATAAAATTACTACCTCATAATTTTCTCATAACTTATATTCCTGAAGACACCATCGAGACATAGAGAATATGGTGCTAGGTCCGTGTTTATATATGACTCAAGGATAATATAGTAAGTTTCGTGCCTGCCGTTTTAACTTTACCAGAAGATCTGGTACCCATTTTCTTCAAGTTTCCTCGACCAAAGAACCGTATGTGATTTATACATATTTCCACTTGAACTGGAAATTAAACCTTTGATCATTGAAACAGATTGCTAGTTCTCCAACAACAAGTTGACCAACCGATGACCTGCTTACAATTTACTTTGCCTCTCACCACGGCTGTAAACTATTCATCGAGAATATCCCTTACAACACCTAACTCCATAGCTTCAAGAAATACTCCCAGAAAAATACATTTATAAACAAGTCGTTACGTTCGAATATCAACCACGGACCATGAAAGATATATGATAAATACGGAAAACAATCTTTAAACAACGACTGACGGACGATACAGAAATGATACATAAGTATATAACAATCTTTAAACAACATCTGAAGGAAGATACAGAAATGATACATAAGTATATAACAATCTTTAAACAACATCTGAAGGAAGATACAGAAATGATACATAAGTATATAACAATCTTTAAACAACATCTGAAGGAAGATACAGAAATGATACATAAGTATATAACAATCTTTAAAATACATCTGAAGGAAGATACAGAAATGATACATAGGTATATAACAATCTTTAAACAACATCTGAAGGAAGATACAGAAATGATACATAAGTATATAACAATCTTTAACAACATCTGAAGGAAGATACAGAAATGATACATAGGTATATAACAATCTTTAAACAACATCTGAAGGAAGATACAGAAATGATACATAGGTATATAACAATCTTTAAACAACATCTGAAGGAAGATACAGAAATGATACATAGGTATATAACAATCTTTAAACAACATCTGAAGGAAGATACAGAAATGATACATAGGTATATAACAATCTTTAAACAATATTTGAAGGAAGATACAGAAATGATACATAGGTATATAACAATCTTTAAACAACATCTGAAGGAAGATACAGAAATGATACATAGGTATATAACAATCTTTAAACAATATTTGAAGGAAGATACAGAAATGATACATAAGTATATAACAATCTTTAAACAACATTTGAAGGAAGATACAGAAATGATACATAGGTATATAACAATCTTTAAACAATATTTGAAGGAAGATACAGAAATGATACATAGGTATATAACAATCTTTAAACAACATCTGAAGGAAGATACAGAAATGATACATAGGTATATAACAATCTTTAAACAACATCTGAAGGAAGATACAGAAATGATACATAGGTATATAACAATCTTTAAACAATATTTGAAGGAAGATACAGAAATGATACATAGGTATATAACAATCTTTAAACAACATCTGAAGGAAGATACAGAAATGATACATAGGTATATAACAATCTTTAAACAATATTTGAAGGAAAATACAGAAATGATACGTAGGTATATAACAATCTTTAAACAACATCTGAAGGAAGATACAGAAATGATACATAGGTATATAACAATCTTTAAACAACATTTGAAGGAAGATACAGAAATGATACATAGGTACATAACAATCTTTAAACAACATTTGAAGGAAGGTACAGAAATGATACATAGGTATATAACAATCTTTAAACAACATTTGAAGGAAGATACAGAAATGATACATAGGTATATAACAATCTTGAAACAGCCATGGAAGATACAGAAATGATACATAGGTATATAACAATCTTTAAACAACATTTGAAGGAAGATACAGAAATGATATATAGGTATATAACAATCTTCAAACAACATCTGAAGGAAGATACAGAAATGATTCATAGGTACATAACAATATTTAAACAACATCTGAAGGAAGATACAGAAATGATACATAGGTACAACACAGTCTTGAAGCAGCCATAGAAGAGATAACATTGAGTAAATGTAAATCAAGTAACTAGGCTAACCACTGCGCTACACGTATTTTCTAATTACTTAAACATTTGTATATGTAAGAATATGCGGTAATTAATTGTAGAAGTTATTGCATGTTTGGTATTTATGCAGAGAGCGATTGAGAAGTTATTGCATGTTTGGTATTTATGCAGAGAGCGATTGAGAAGTTATTGCATGTTTGATATTTATGCGACGACTAATTGTAGAAGTTATTGCATGTTTGGTATTATTTCAGCTTGTCCTTACGGAGATCACCAGGATGTCTGTCAGTTACAATACTGTGGGCAACAAGTGAAGGGCGGCGGATACTACTCCGATATCTGTTGTGCAACCTGCCCATGTGCTGATGCAAGCAGCATTGATTCTATGACATGCGCTGCTCGAATACAGACGCCATCAGCTTGCTATAATAGCACAGTTGGCAATGTCTGCTGTAGGACATGCTCAAAATTAAATACTGGAATCTCAGGTAATGATAACTATCACCTGTAATGTACAAACAATTATGAAATGTTAACATCTTCTACCACAGGTAATGCGGAAACAGGAGCGACAGGTAAAAATCTGTTACCACATGAATTTTGTTAGGTCTATTGCCCTGCTATAAGAGAGTTCCAGTGATAGTTTGACAATATATGCCAAAATAAATGGCAACAGACAAGCATATACAGATACGTTTATAATAAAAACGAATAAAAAATTGTAGAGTATTGACTAGGTCTCCTCATACATACTAGTCTCTGTCAGGAAGAAAAATTACCCAGAATGAACAATGAAAAGATTCAATAATATGTACTCATAATTTTCTCACCTCTTACCTTTCTGGAGACAAAATTGAGAAATATTGGGGAATATAGTTTTTCACGACTAACAGATGATATAGTCAGCTTCCAGCCTGCCGCTTTTTACTTTCCCAGAAGATCTGGTACCAATTTTCTTGAAGCTGGATTGACCTATGAAACTTTGGTGATTGAAAAATATTTCCACTTCAAATAGAAATTGAACTGTGGATCGATCACTCGAAAAAAAGCCAGTTCCGGAACATTGTGGATTCTACCTTCAACTTTACTTTATCTCTCACCATGGCTAACATCTGAACGTCGCGAATATCACCTGTAGCATCTAACTCTATAGCTTCAAGCAATACTCCCATAAAAATGCACTTATAAGCCAGACGTTAAATTCGAGTATCAACCAATGATCATGGAAATTACAGAATTAACACACAGAGACACAACCATTTTGATGATGCCATGGATGATATAGAAATGATCTATATTTGTTATAATTTTGACTTGTGCTGTTAAGCGTCGTTGGGGAATGTTGAAGTTGTCTGTCTGTGGCTATTTGGATCGCGCTGGCCATGGTCAGTTAGTGTCTCATTAAGGTTTCTTTGATTGTCTCCACGCATCTAGTTATAGGTCTTCCTCGTGCCTTATAGTCCAATCTTCTGATGTTGTATCAACAAAGGGCGAATTGCATTGGTTTCATTATCACGACGTCACGAATCTTTCAATGTAGTCTTGCATTGAGATAGTTTTGTTTTATTTCCTGACATCTTCATGTCTCCTCCATCAGTCTCCTTTCGTGACATTTATAGATTTCCTCAAAAATTTCATTTCACCTACTGTAATATTTTTGCTAATGTCCCTGTCAAGGGTGATGTTTGATATTTGTAATACAGAGTTGGTGTGGAAAAACTGCATGAATTGTCGTTTTTTAGCAATGCAGATTAATGTTCGATTGAGTAACGCGGTCAACTGGTAAGTGACAGCAAATAGAAATGATACATACGGTAAGTAACAATCTTTAAGCAGCTATGAAAGAGAAAGAAATAATACATACGGTAAATAACAATTTTTAAGAAGCTACGGAAGGGGAAGAAAAGATATATACGGTGAATAACAATCTTTAAGCAGCCATGGAAGATACATATATGATACAAGCGGAAAATAACAAACTTTATGCAGCCATGGAAGATACATATATGATACAAGCGGAAAATAACAACTTTTATGCAGCCATGGAAGATACATATATGATACAAGCGGAAAATAACAATCTTTATGCAGCCATGGAAGATACATATATGATACAAGCGGAAAATAACAATCTTTATGCAGCCATGGAAGATACATATATGATACAAGCGGAAAATAACACAATTTATGCAGCCATGGAAGAGATATGAATTAAGTAAATGTAAATCCAGTAAATGGACTAACCAGTGCACCATATGTAGGCTTGTCCTCTTAAATCATAAACATTTGTATATATTGAAATATGCACCAGCCAATTGTTGCAGTTATTCTATATTTGGTATTATTTCAGGTTGCCCTTACGGAGATAGACAAGTTGGCTGCCAGGTATACCAAAGTAAGGCATCAGCCTGCTATAATAGCTCAATCGCCAATAGCTGCTGCAAGACATGCTCACAATTACACACTGGGACCCCAGGTAATAATAACTACCACCTGAAATTCACAAACAATTGTGAAAAGTAAACATCTACTACCACAGGTATTGTAAAAACAGGTGCGACAGGTAAATTTCTTCTACCACACGAAGTCTGTTAGGTTTATTGTCCTGCTATAAAAGAAAATGAGAGTTTGACAATGCGGAAAATAACAATCTTTAAGCAGTTATGAAAGGGATATAATTAAGTTAATGTGAATAATAAGGGTGCGCAAGTTGGAATGCCATAAAACCCACAGATAAGAGACTCGACTCCTTTGAAAACAAATGCCTACGTACCATTCTGAATGTTAAGTGGAGTGACTTTAAATCTAACACTACTATAAGAGAGGAAAGAAAACAAACCTATATATCTTCCTTCATTAGACAAAGGCGTTGGACTTACATCGGCCATGTTCTCAGAATGAACAGCCTAAGAATTCCCCAGCAGTCACTATATTGGTTGCCATCTGGAAAAAGAAGAAGAGGTAGACCTAGAGAAAGTCTACGAAGAACCATTAATAGAGAAGGCATGTCAATGAACCTAAACAACACGCAACAATTGAAAGACCTGGCAACACAAAGACAGACATGTAAAGCTATGGTTTCTGCCCTATGCGCCGCCTATGGCCCTGGAGGAACATAACATAACATGACAATGTGAATAATCCACTGAGAAATGTTTCACTGTATGCCAAGTCATCCAACTAGAAAAAGATTTCAAAATTTAACTTGGGGCTATTAAACAGAATTAGCTTTATCCATCAGTGCAAACGACTACATAGACAACACTTGAATGTGACAGAAGTTGATAACCCCCTAAAGTCTATACCAGAAAAAACCCACTGGAGAGAGGATAATGGTTTACCTACTCATTTCCAAACTGAGGCGAAAGGAATTTTAAGTGAAAATGAACAGAATAGTGTACAGCGAAGGACAGTTTCATTCTACGTGATGAAGCTTACCCACATGACAGAAACGATACGTACGGTAAATAACAATCTTTAAGCAGCTATGGAAAGGACAAAAAATTTCATATGTTGAATAACAAATTTTAATCAGCTATGGAAGGGAAAGAAAGGATACATACGGTAAATAACAATCTTTAAGCAGCAATAGAAGAGAAAGAAAAGATGCATAAGGTAAGTAGATATGTGTTCCGATATGTGCTGCACAACCTGCTCAGGTAGCCCATCAAACTCTTGTATGGATGTAAGCAACATTGATTCTGTCACATGCACTGTCCGAATAATTGCCCATTGAACCTGCTATAATAGAACAAGCACAGAACGTTATATCACACTAAGACAGATTCAAATCTCAGCGATGTACATCATACATTATGTTCATTGTTCATCATACATTATGTTCATTGTTCATCATACATTATGTTCATTGTTCATCATACATTATGTTCATCATACATTATGTTCATTGTTCATCATACATTATGTTCATTGTTCATCATACATTATGTTCATTGTTCATCATACATTATGTTCATTGTTCATCATACATTATGTTCATCATACATTATGTTCATTGTTCATCATACATTATGTTCATTGTTCATCATACATTATGTTCATCATACATTATGTTCATTGTTCATCATACATTATGTTCATTGTTCATCATACATTATGTTCATTGTTCATCATACATTATGTTCATTGTTCATCATACATTATGTTCATTGTTCATCATACATTATGTTCATTGTTCATCATACATTATGTTCATTGTTCATCATACATTATGTTCATCATACATTATGTTCATTGTTCATCATACATTATGTTCATCATACATTATGTTCATCATACATTATGTTCATTGTTCATCATACATTATGTTCATCATACATTATGTTCATCATACATTATGTTCATCATACATTATGTTCATTGTTCATCATACATTATGTTCATCATACATTATGTTCATCATACATTATGTTCATTGTTCATCATACATTATGTTCATCATACATTATGCTAACATTGTAGAGATTGTGGGGATGGGTGCGTAATGTTTATATTATGAATGTTTCTGTCTGTGTATCTGACAACTGGGAAAATGTTGTCGGAAGACTGCGTCACATGAAGAGCAGTCCTGTGTTGTGATTTTAGGACATTTGAGAATTTAATAGTGATTCAAAGTAAAATAACGAAGACTCACGGGAAGATCGCGTTAGATAAAGATGAATCCTGCGCTGTGGTGTTAGGACATTTTAACATTTACTAGTAATCAAAGTAGAACAAATACTCAGATGCAAGACGACACAACAGTGACGATATGTTCCCGTTTTCTTCTGCAATATAATCGATCATGGATTGACAAATTTAACCATGCCAGGACATGAACGAGTATAAGTCAAGACAAACAAGAGACTATGAAAAACTTAACAGGACATTAAGTGGAACAAGCCTGACCACATATCCACCGGCAACGACAATCAAACTGTTCTTCTCTCTGACCGATACAACCGAGAATGTTTAAATATCCTAAGATGCTCGAAACATTGATTGACCACATTATGTGGAGTTATAGCAAAGAATAATAACTCCGTTTAATTGTGTGATTTGTACGAGCGAAACTAACCGGGAATAAACGTGAAGGACTTCCAGGTTGCGTTCTCGAAAAGTAATCCCCAGAGTTGCTACAACATAAAATGATTTAGTTCATGTAGATGGTGGCTTCAAACGAAACCGCTGTAAGCAGTCTGCCATATAAGTAACGCAAATAGCTAACTCATATAGCTCACTCACGTAGCTCTCACATAGATCATACACAAGGCTCACTCATTTACATAATTCACATAGCTCACTCATTTACATAATTCACATAGCTCACTCATTTACATAATTCACATATCTCACTCATTTCGATAATTCACATAGCTCACACATTTAGATAATTCACATAGCTCACTCATTTACATAATTCACATAGCTCACTCATTTAGATAATTCACATAGCTCACTCATTTACATAATTCACATAGCTCACTCATTTAGATAATTCACATAGCTCACTCATTTACATAATTCACATAGCTCACTCATTTCGATAATTCACATAGCTCACTCATTTACATAATTCACATAGCTCACTCACGTAGCTCTCACATAGATCATACACAAGGCTCACTCATTTAGCTAATTCACATAGCTCACGTACATATCTCACTTACATAATAAACGAGTATAACTCACACACATAGGAAACGAGAACAACTCATACACATAGGAACGAGCATAATTCAGACACATAGGAAACGAGCATAACTCAGACACATAGGAAACGAGAATAACTCATACACATAGGAAACGAGAATAACTCATACACATAGGAAACGAGAATAACGCATACACATAGGAAACGAGCATAACTCACACACATAGCTCACTCATGTAGCTAATAAACCAGTATCACACTTTCCATTTGAAGTTCCCTTAACGTTTTATAACTTTTATATTTGTTCCAACAATATTACAATATTTGCTCATGTTTATAGTAAATCGGCCGAATGTAAAATCGGTCGAAAGATCAGAACCTTGAAAGATCAGAACCTTGAAAGATCAGAACCGTGAAAGATCATAACCTTGAAAGATCAGAACCATGAAAGATCATAACCTTGAAAGATCATAACCTTGAAAGATCATAACCTTGAAAGATCAGAACCTTGAAAGATCATAACCTTGAAAGATCATAACCTTGAAAGATCAGAACCTTGAAAGATCATAACCGTGAAAGATCAGAACCTTGAAAGATCATAACCTTGAAAGATCATAACCTTGAAAGTTCAGAACCTTGAAAGACGGGATAATTGATCATATTTCCTTTAACTCCTCTGTATTTTTTTCTCCGTTTTAGATTGTCCATACGGAGATCGTGCTATCAAAGGACCTTGCACTAAAGATAAAAATACTTGTTCGACAAGAAAGTCAGACTGCTGCTGGACATGTCAAGGCATCGGCAAAGGGGCATCTTTATACTGGACATCAATGCCAGTTTCACTTTTATTATTATTGTGGATATTCAGCAACTGAATTATGGGCAATGTAATTAAGATAAGCTCATATTGAATGCATGCTGGGAAGTAAGGGATCAGATAGGTTGGAGTGTTCCTCCCATTTTTGACAAAGAAAATATAAAATATCATTTAGAAAATGGATTTGTTACTCTCCCATCCCCAACCTGCCTTTAATGAATTTTCCACAAGTATAGCCCATTACAAAAGTAATGTGGTGTTACCTTCTGCAATGTTTCAAAGATCAGAGTTATTATTTCCATATCTTATAATGTCAGTGTTGACATTGTTATATGTTATAATTTTAGTGTTGACATTGTTATATGTTATAATTTTAGTGTTGACATTGTTATATGTTATAATTTTAGTGTTGACACTGTTATATCTTATAATGTTAGTGATGACACTGTTATATCTTATAATGTTAGTGATGACACTGTTATATCTTATAATGTTAGTGATGAGCCTGAAAAGCCGACCACGAAAACGAGGTACCACCGAAATAAAAGAGGCGACAAATTCCACAATATACTCAGCACATAACAAGGACAATCTCCAGAAAACTCTTCTACCCCTGGCGCTGAAAGGCAACAAATGGTGGGACCACATATTGTTGTTAACCAAGTATACTATTATTCTGCTACAAGAGAGATCCAGTGGAGGTGGGAGAACGATTTATAAAAATAGTTGGCATATTTTGTTATTTTTTATAAGCATATTTTTTTATAACATATTTGTTATGTGTTAAAATATATTTTTTTTATTGTTATAAAGGTATTTTGTTATTTGTTATAAACATTCTATAAACACATTTTGTTATGTTTTATAAACATAAACGTGATTAAATTCCAGACAGACTAGTAAGTGCGTAGTAAAGTTCCATTTCGCATTATTGCTTCTTGAAATGTTGGTCAGTCCGTTGGTTGGTCGATAATCGGTAATATGGTGGAATGCAGTAACACTTTGTGCCAATATGCAGAAATAGGAAACACATGGTAATAAAAACATAATAAAATAGACTAAATCATACTATGAAATATACACTGATGCACATTAAAAAGCATCGCTATAATAATCCGGAAACAAAACTTGAAATGTAAATATAAATGTGTAAAACTATACATTATCATAATCTTTATTCATTTTCCAATTAATACATCCTGGTTATTCATTTGTGTATTTGAGTTTTATGAAATTCTTTGCATTATTTACAGGCAAAGGAGATAGTAAAATATGCAACTAATAAAAAGAAAGGGATTTCACACTAACCTCAGTATCTGTATGTCCACTATGTGCTTGTTAAAAAGCTTGGCAGCGGCTATGTATGAAAAATCTCAAGTCTTTTCAGGAAATTCTTTAGAATCGAGTTCCACTCATGTGTAAGAGAACATTCGACCTTTTACAGATTAGTTGGAGAACTATGCGTGTAGACTCCGCCCCCCCCCCATTCATCTCGTCCCACAGATGTTCTATAGGAGACATGTCTGGTGATAGAACAGACCACTCAATGCTCACAATGTTATGGTGCTGTAGATATTACTGTGCAATGTGTGCGGTGTGCGCATGTGCGTTATCTTGCTGGGGAAGCTGCAGAACCTTCAGAACCTCATCTCCATATCTAGCAGCATTAAAATTTCCATGGAAAGGTAAGCGATGGTGAATACTAAATCCTTCCCCAAATGTGAATGCTGTCACCACCACATCGTTTGTGCTGGCCAGCACAACAATCTGCAAAGCTTTCTATCTCTATACCGTCGCCTAATCCACATACATCCACCAGGAAAGACAATTTTGAATCTGCTCTCCTCTGTGAATAAGGCGGCATTCCACTACAGTCTACTCCATTCGACATTGCAAGCGATGTTGACGATGTTTCTGTGTCAGATTTGGCCCTACATAAGATCGCCTTACAATAATACATATCTCTCTGAGTCGTTGCTTGATTGTCATTTGAGATACTTGTCCATGTCTACCCAATGTTTGGCTTCATAGAAGATAACGATTCCTTAAGCGACTCTTCACAATATGACGATTGTGCGCGGCTGTAGTCACTCGTGGTTGACCATTCCGGAATCTATCCGTGGCACTGCCAGTGATTAAGTAACGTTCATGGAGACATACAATAGTGCTGTGATGGCAATTACTCCTTCTGTCAATAGCCTGCAAGCTCATTCACCAGCATACCAATGATTCGTGGCGGTCGTTTTCATATAGTCGTGTCATTATATGCACATGTACTAGACTTATGCCTTAACGACCTTTTTATTCAGAGTATTCTGCATAGCGTCTACGCATTTTCAGACTTATAGTAGTTAGTAGTGGTGGTTGAATGTGCAACTTTAACTGTTTTCATGTATTCTTTACACAACGCCATTGTTTGCATCAAGCATGTTTTCATGTATTCTTTACACAACACCATTGGTTGCATCAAGCATGTTTTCATGTATTCTTTACACAACACCATTGGTTGCATCAAGCATGTTCTATGCCTGCAGAAATTCATTCTATACCTCACTATAAAAATTACAATCAATACAATGTAACTGCGTGAAACGTAACAAAAATTAGACTTACTTAAAACACAGGTTTATATAATCGCTTCAATCAAAAGACGATGTTTCGATGTTTTGTTTGTATCTTGATAAAGACCTTTAGGTTGAAACGTGGAATATGATTTCTGAATTGTAATTTATATGTTTTCTTGTGTGCGCATCATTACCCACTAGTTTTAGTTATATTCTGTCGTGTCTGATTGAAGCGATTATATAAACCTGTGTTTTACATAAAATATGCGGAAAGTCAATTCCTACACTCGCCTCACCATCTTCTCGGTATCAGTAATTGTAATAGCTGTGTGCTTTTAAAATTTGTTTCAGTATATTTAACAGTATTTTCTATCCTTAGTTTCTTTCACACTTTTTAATGATAAAATGCTTTTTAGGGGGTCGAAACGTCGATTTTGTCCTTTTTGTGAACTGTAAACATTGCTACTTTGTTTTCTGTACATACTGGTTAGTTGTTAAGTGGGTAAAGCATCATGGCCTATGCGTACGGCCTGTCCCATTGCGCAGATCAGCTGTTTGGAGCAAAAATGGATTCCTGTTTAGGTTGTTCCATTTCCCTCAAATGTTGTTTGGAGAAGAGTAACTGCATCATATACTATTCCGTTTGACTCAAATGATATTTTGAGAAAGAATAACTAATGTATGACTGTTACCTGTGACTCAATTGATGTTTGGAGTGGAGTAACTGCAACATAAGGTATTCCAATTGGTTCCTGTATGGTTCCAATTGGTTCCTGTATGGTTCCTGTATGGTTCCAATTGGTTCTTTTTCTCCATCTTAACTTTCATTCATGTTTCATCTGATCGTCACAAAAGAAAAATCTTTATATAAATGCCTTATGTAAATATATTATATGAAATTGTACATTTTTTAATTAAACAAGTTAAAATATAGAATGTTTATATAATTGTTTGTTTAATACCAAAGTTGTTAAATTATGTATGATTTCTGAATGTAATTATGAAATCTCAAGTAAAAACTAGCAGCATGTTTTCATCGAAGTAGTTCAGTTCAAATGAATCGTTACTCGATCATTCCTGAAGTATTTCAAGTATTGTCAAATATTTCAAGTATTTCGAGTAGTTTCAAGTATTTAATGTAATTTCAAGTGTTTTCAAGTGTCATGTGACGTATTCCTTCCAGAACATTGTCTTCCCAATGAACACTCTGAACCTCTCTCTGTCTTGGGCGATGTGGCTTGCATTTTCTAGCGATGTATTCATGTTATCTTTAATGTCGTCAGTCCATCGTCTTCGTGGTCTGCCCCTTCTCCTCTTCCCAGGTACTCTTCCCTTCATTATTTGTCTTTCTAAACAGTTATGTCTCTTTATATGATCAAACAGGCGTAGTTTTCTTTTTGTTATTGTGTTTAGTAACCAACACTCTGGAATATTCAGTGTGTTATATCTGAGTTTTCAAGTATTTTCACGTATTTCGAGTATTTCTAAGTATTTCAAGTATTTTCTTCTTCTTCTTCTGCGTTCATTCTCAAACTCCTGCAGATTAGCAGGATGTAGTCCGGAGAACGGAATGCGTTGTGTCATGGTTTACAGCATTGCTGCGATATCTGCGCCTTTCGGCCTAACACATCCGACTTCAGCATGGCTTTGGGTCACTGACCCTATATGGGATGGGACAGCCAACTCCATCCCATAACCTCCTTAGTCGCCTTTTACGACATGCGTTGAAGGTAAACAGTGTTGCTATTCTTTGCTCCCCTGTCGGGCCCCGGCAACACACGGGCGTTTCAAGTATTTAAGAACTGATATCATTCCTCCTCCTTTAGACATATATGATCACAGTCTATTATCACGTGGTGAAGGGAATATATGTTTATCGTTTCGGTTGTGTGTTGATTTTCATGCAACTAATTCGACCCCTCTCTCGACCTTCTCTACTTGACCTACTCATGATCACGCATCCCTTGACCTTCTCTACTTGACTTACTCTTGATCACGCATCCCTTCAGTCTTGTTAATGCTGCTTCGTCCAATTCATTGTCATTGTTCAAGAGACGGTCAAGTATTCCTTTCCCAATCTTATCGTTGTCCATATTCGAAGTTTCCATCTAAAAGTGCTCTTGTGCCAACGTGTCAGCTTGCTCATTTCCGCGCAGCAACATGACGTGGACAGTCGATCCATACGAAGTCCCAAAGTATACATCTATGTATGATGCCCACTTATGGCGCAGTGATCCTTTTTTGAAACTTCCGAAGCATGGACTGAGAATCGGATACAGTTAGCCTTGTTCTGTTTAGGTTCCGAGACTCATCGAAAGACAGCGGTGACTGCCCCACATCAATTCGCACTGCTGTGTAACAGTTCCACTGTTGACTCCATTGCTGTCACCTAACTGTTTCCAACTTTCCTTGAGACAAATGTATTAGCTTATTTGACATTGTTATGTGGTTAGGATATTCCAGAAGTAATGTTGTATTAATGAAAGTGTTTTACAATGAAATTGAAGTAGTTGAATAAGTGAAGGTTTTGTCTAACTCAAATTATTCTCTATATATCAAGTGACATTCTGTCCAGAAGACTGTCTTCGTCGTGGATACTCTGAAAGTCTCTATGCTCCGGGCAAACAGGCCTGAATTGACAAGATACATGTGCATACTTTCTACGATATCCATAAATAAAGGGCATATATTTTTCTCTATGGATGTAAAAATAGACGACAATATAAAAGTTCAAAGGGAGCTGGAAGCTAATGAGATGTTATTTTTGATAAATATTATAAATATTGCAGTGTCAGCGCCAAGAAAATTAATATAGAAGTTTGGTTAAAAAGACACATTGTAGTACAAATTAGCAGATAATCAAGATTTTCAAGACGTGAGGAGTAGAGCGAACATTTAGCAACCACCGGAAAGATCACGAGCAGAAGAGTCAGAGGAAGACAAAGAGAAAAGTTGCTTCTGAGATCTTAGGATTGATTCTATGAGTATGCTTCAAATGATTCAGTCGGGGTATTTACAACGTCAGTAGCTTGTGTCCATGACCAAATCTGCGCTGACGAAAGTTATCTTCATTTTTGTATCTGGACATGTGGGTTTTGAAGGAAAAAAGGTCCAGACAGACTGGTCAGCGTGTCCGCAGTGACTAGTGGGAGTTCAATGGACCGTGCCGATATTTTGATTGAATTGATGAAATTGGACCAGCTGGAAGATATGGAGTGTATTTCATCTTCCGTAGCTATAGTTAGAATGCATGACCTGAGAGTGAGCCGTTGTGTTGGAAGAGACGAGCGAAATATAGGAATAAAGATAAGAATTGTGAACCACCACACTATCGGAACAGTCAGTTGCCAAATGTTGAAGGACATACAAACATGCGATCGGAATACCTATGGACTTGTACAGAGTGCCATATTGATGATGTTGATTTGAAAACTAACTAACTAGAAATTGCTGGATGGGTTGTCACTGTGGCAAGAGAGAACGTCACCAACCGAACTTATTAACAACAAAAGAGACATAAATATGTGGAGAAACATGATCGCCTATGACTCCTGATTGATTGTACGCATGTTAGTGAAATAGTCGTGAATAAATAAACGTTCCTTATGATTGCATTATAATAGTGTTATATAGATAGTTGAATTAGAACACACCGTAATACATTTTACCGTTCATGAAATACATAGAGTTGACGTTTCCACCAATATTACTTTATACACACAAAAAACAAGACAAACGGAGAACAAACAACGAAACAAATATAGCAAACTCTAGCCTGCTGGCTTGTAAACATCATATTAAGAAGCAAGTTAGAGTTTTTCGGACATTTGAAGAGACACGATGGCATTGAACGAGTGTTGTTTGAGGGAGCGATAGAAGGCAGTAGAGGTAGAGGCCGACCATAAACGATAAAAACAGCAACAATAACAATAACAAAGGCTGCAGCAATGACAACACTAACGATAGTAATAATAATAATAATCATATTATTAGTAATACTTTAGACGACGATCGCGAGAAATGATGATAATGTTGATGTTCATGAAGTTACGTGTTCCTAATGTGTGCGGATATACATGATTGTTCAGTTCATTTGTTACATAGAATGTATTGCAACAGTTAAATGTCTACTGCACAGTGTCTACAGAGTGCTACAGGACACAGGAACGTAAACCCCTACTGAAATATATAGGGGAGATTCTAAGAAAGTCGATTGTATATTAGCCACTATGTGATATCTCCTGCAGTTCTGTTTGTTTCCAAGCGTATTGGCGTTACCTTTCGATGGGAGCTAATCAACAGAGCTTTGAAGACGGGGGGGGGGGGGGGGGGATAGAATGTTAGTGCACACAGGTAAGGCACCTTCTCTATAAAAATCTGCCCCGGCAAGAAATCATGTGAAATTGTGAGGACATAATATTCAATGTGAAATTGTGAGAACATAATATTTAATGTGAAATTGTGAGACATAATATTTAATATGAAATGGTGAGGACATAATATTCAATGTGAAATTGTGAGGACTTAATATTCAATATGAAATTGTGAGGACATAATATTCAATGTGAAATTGTGAGGACATAATATTCAATGTGAAATAGTGAGGACATAATATTTAATGTGAATTTGTGAGGACATAATATTTAATGTGAAATTTTACACTGGCCTGATTCCTGATCGTCTGTAAACACTCAAAATGTCATCATCATCTATCCCAGAGTTCATCTTGCGTATATGATCCCAGATTTCATCTTGCGTATATGATCCCAGATTTCATCTTGCGTATATGACCCCAGATTTCATCTTGCGTATATGATCCCAGATTTCATCTTGCGTATATGATCCCAGATTTCATCTTGCGTATATGATCCCAGAGTTCATCTTGCGTATATGATCCCAGATTTCATCTTGCGTATATGATCCCAGATTTCATCTTGAGTATATGATCCCAGATTTCATCTTGCGTATATGATCCCAGATTTCATCTTGCTAATAAGATCCCAGATTTCATCTTGCGTATATGATCCCAGATTTCATCTTGCGTATATGATCCCAGATTTCATCTTGCGTAAATGATCCCAGATTTCATCTTGCGTATATGATCCCAGATTTCATCTTGCGTATATGACCCCAGATTTCATCTTGCGTATATGATCCCAGATTTCATCTTGCGTATATGATCCCAGATTTCATCTTGCTAATAAGATCCCAGATTTCATCTTGCGTATATGATCCCAGATTTCATCTTGCGTATATGATCCCAGAGTTCATCTTGCGTATATGATCCCAGATTTCATCTTGCGTATATGATCCCAGATTTCATCTTGCGTATATGATCCCAGATTTCATCTTGCTAATAAGATCCCAGATTTCATCTTGAGTATATGATCCCAGATTTCATCTTGAGTATATGATCCCAGATTTCATCTTGCGTATATGATCCCAGATTTCATCTTGCTAATAAGATCCCAGATTTCATCTTGCGTATATGATTCCAGATTTCATCTTGCGTATATGATCCCAGATTTCATCTTGCGTATATGATCCCAGATTTCATCTTGCGTATATGATCCCAGATTTCATCTTGCGTATATGATCCCAGATTTCATCTTGCGTATATGATCCCAGATTTCATCTTGCGTATATGATCCCAGATTTCATCTTGCGTATATGATCCCAGATTTCATCTTACGTATATGATCCCAGATTTCATCTTGCGTATATGATCCCAGATTTCATCTTGCGTATATGATCCCAGATTTCATCTTGCGTATATGACCCCAGATTTCATCTTGCGTATATGATCCCAGATTTCATCTTGCGTATATGATCCCAGAGTTCATCTTGCGTATATGACCCCAGATTTCATCTTGCGTATATGATCCCAGATTTCATCTTGCGTATATGATCCCAGAGTTCATCTTGCGTATATGATCCCAGATTTCATCTTGCGTATATGATCCTAGATTTCATCTTGTGTATATGACCCCAGAGTTCATCTTGAGTATATGATCCCAGATTTCATCTTGCGTATATAACCCCAGATTTCATCTTGCGTATATGATCCCAGATTTCATCTTGCGTATATGATCCTAGATTTCATCTTGCGTATATGATCCCAGATTTCATCTTGCGTATATGATCCCAGATTTCATCTTGCGTATATGATCCCAGATTTCATCTTGCGTATAGAACCCTAAAATTTATAGGTTTTCTTGTTTATATTTCGTATAGATTCATCTTATATATAGGACCTCGGAATTAATCTTCGATTGTACTAAATACTTGACATCGAACTTCTAAAATTATAAATCATTGTGTAATTGTATTCAATAGTTTCAATGTAACTCGAACTCAGGTTCATTTGCTTCAATAATTTCTTCAAATGTGGACATGTGCACTCTCTTCCTTCCGCCCCCTCCTACGCTCCCCCGCTCCCCCCCCCCCCCACATTTGTTGATGAAAAATTATGACAAAAGACAAAAACTACATAATTTAAAAAGATTTTCAAAATTTGTGTTCAAAATCTAACAGTTTAATTTTTATAATAAAGGTTTTTTTTTACACCCCCTCGTTCTTTCTTGTTTTTTCCATGGCTGAGACCCATCATAGAGGCACAGTGACTTAGGACGTGACAATCTCTTTTTACGTGAACATTTGGTTGCATGCCTGGAGCAATAGAGAAGTTCAGCATAACCAGTAGTCAATTGGTGGCGGGGAATGAGCGCAGTGAACCATATCCTGGCTACAGTGGCTGGGAGCAGTGCATAGGTTGAAACCTACCTTACTGGAGGTGTGATAGTTATTCACTGGCTCTGGCCTGGGGTGGGCCGAAAATTCACAGACTTCCCAGCAATATAATGCCATTTTAATGGCATTAGGTCAAAGGGCTTGAGCCCATGAACCGCTGGATCAGTAACCAACCAACCAACCAACCATTTTATCAAGTTCAACCAATAGCAAATATAGTTTTTATCTCATTAACCATCAGTATGAATACATGAGGTGATCCCGACGTACACCTGCACTACATAAGTATAGTGGGAAACTAGGAAAAAGTTTGATGAAGTTTTGTTAAAGACTGGACACGCACATGATAACGCGTGGAAAAAGTAGTTTCGACAAAAGACCTTTATCAAGAGCACATTCAGAAAATAATACGAGAAAGAAAGGCATTATATAGAGCAATAGAGCATTACATAGAGCAATATCTGGATCCTTGCCTATTATCGATAGATACATAAAATACAGGCGATAGATGTTTTCTAGGGGGAATTACACGTAACATTAAACGAAATAAACATACAAGATATACACATAATTTTATGGTATTTTAATGCGAAAGTTAGAAAAGAGAGTGCTTTGCAAGAATATAAAATATAAGGAAGGAATTTATTGGGAATCAGGAACGAGAGGGGAGAACGCATAATAGGTTTCTTCATGAAATCAACTTGCCAAATTTCATGCAACTTAGACTTTTGATAGTCCGAATTTCATTTATTTGCTGTTTTGCACGTGAATCAAGGAAACTACGAAAGAAACATCACATCAACAAAACAATGGGACTGCAAGAACTTCATCAATAGCACGTGTTTTGTACTTTACATACACAAACGTACAGAAATATGTTAACCGCGAAAACAAACAACGTTTTCGATGCGTTTTTAATTTCCGCTAGTATATTCTGAAAGTCTGCTATGTCAATTGTTATTTTCATTTGGTCTAATGCTCTTCTATGGCTCTTTAGTTATCTTTTTTGGAAGTGTATACATTGCAAATACTGTGTATTGTGGACAAATGATGCAACAATATAAGCTATGTAGTGTTGACACATCAATGCCCCTCAATAATAAATAAAAAAATGAATGGGTCTAAACTACAGATGTTTATGAATCAGATACGATATAGAGAAAAAAGAACGATAACCTTGAGGAAAATATTCCTACATTTCGTGAATAGCTTCCCTTGTGTGTGTGCTAATGCACGAAAATATGTAGATACAAAAGTACAAAATAACGACATCACACAAATAGTCGATTGTTACACATTTTGCCCAGATTTCGCTTACAGTAAAAAACAAATCCTTCTCCTATAATAGTCCTAGATGCTGATCGCATACATCGTCTTTCATCTTGACTGCTCATTGTTTGCTGCTATGGTTGCCGTTTTGAAATTACGAGCAATTAGCTCTTACTTCCCATGTGCAAATTGATGGTTTCTCCGGTGTATTATTTAATATCCAGAAGATTCTAACTCTCCCCGCGCAGTGTGCACTGCTCTCTGAACAAGTACCCTACTCACAGGAAAAAACTCAATGTATTTTCTGGATTTTCGGTATTTTCGCTACATGGAGAATTGGGATAAATAACTATAGCTCCCAATGCCAAGCATCATTTTCTATCAGAAGTACCCATAGTTACCAAATTATATCCGGCACAATGATCATTAGTATGAGTCTGGTATTCACTCTCCTCCGTCCTAGGACGTTATTCAATTATACTGTACTTACTGTGTTGCTTACTTCTTGGGCTATTCCAGGGAACTGTCATGTTCTGGAAAGAGCTGCTTTTCATCACACAATCCCTCTCCTACATGGGCCACTTGTTACTAGCAGGGGATTCACGTATCATGTTCAGAGCCTGAGCTCATGTGATTCCCCAAGTGTGATATAGAATGCTGGGCTCTCTGAAGGTTGCACCACAAACAGTAGCGTTATTCCACCAATGAAATCCTGTTGAGCTTTCTAATGCGGAATGTCTTAATATATTTTCATGCGACCTACCGAGTCGTTGTTGTTGTTATGTGACATAAACTTTTCAGAATGTAGTATGGAAACTTATGAATCTCTTGAAATATCCACAATATTGGACGAGTTGTACTGCCTCCTCCAGCGACATATGCACACATTCTTGGATGCCTCTTGTCCAATGACGTCTTGATCTGATCGACTTTTACTTCTTCTCCATTCTATTGTCCCTCCCACAATACTCTCTCCATGCCACAATCTCGCTTTACATGGTCGAGAAAACCTAACTTCCTTCTAACTATGATATATAGAAGTCATGCTTCTTGGACATTGATTTTGTTTAGTACCTCTTTGTTCAACTTCCTTTCTGTCCATCGTATTCTCATGACCCTAATATAGCATATTAAGACTTGAATTTTAATTTAAGACTGAGTCTTTACTGTTGCATAATGGTTTGCCCGATTGCTTATTACTGGGACATTCAGACATTCCGATTGATAACTGGTAGTTTTGCCTTTATTTTGTGTTGCTAGTCAACGAAACAATGCAGAAATTTCGTAACAGTCAAGATCAGCAATCATGGACGGCTAACTAATTCGTTAGTAGTCAGATTATCACAGGAGCACGTCCTCATGTGCCCCGATCTCATATTTATTATGTCCTTCAGCATGTTGTAACTGACTGTTCCGGTTCTGTGGTGGTTGATAACTCTTGCATTGATGCCAATATACCGCTCATTTCTTTCAACATCCCGCTTCACTCTACGGTCCTGCGTTCTAGTCATGGATACGGCAGAAGAAATGCATCGCAGATAATCCAATTGGTCGAACTTCTCGATTACATTAAAAATATCAGCACGGTACATTGAGCTAGAACTAGCCACTGTGGTAACTCTGGAAATTATATCTGCTTTTTCATTTCCATAAACACCCAGCTTTGATCCTTTTTCTTTACAATTTTCCATGATATGTTTCATACCATCTGTTCCTCATACTATAGTCATAAAATATGTGCTTGCTTAGGAAAAGTAATTCTCTTGTTTGCGTGCTATCTTTCTTCATGATGAAGTCTTTGTAGTCGAAACATTATATATCGTTGTATCCCATTGATAGTATGTCTATTTATAAATACTCTTTTCACATATACATATTTCCGCTTAACTTGATATTTGCCCTGTTTTGCCCCCACCCCCTCCAGCACTTGCATTGTTTGTATTAGGCTGTCCCCCGTCAAGTGTATTTATCTCTCAATAAATGTTTACCCGCATCAGATTCAGGCTAACTACACGACGAGAATTTGGGAGAATGTTCGGAGTCCTGCCCACAAAATGTAAAGAATTGTATCACATACATAAAAGAGATACATTCATAGATGAGGATTAGGAACCAGAAGCAACAATAGATGTGATAGAAGGCAGTTATATCATTTGAAAAAAAGGTAATCTCCATACTTCAGCCGTAACTGTCCATGTCTATCGAGACTAAATAGAGGATGTAACACAGGCTGTTGCGTTTGTTTCGCTACAGTGCATGAGATTGAAACTAGGCCAATAACTGCATTCTAAAGTGCACTCACACTGAAAGTTGTTATGGACATAACAATTCTAGATGCACAATTAATTCAACCACGATGCTTTGACATTTATATATAACACTCACATGCCTGCTGTTGGGTATCTTATTATCTGAAATTTGTTGGCATTTGTCATAGCAAGAAAATTTACGGTTGAAAGTATACAGTGTTACCACTCAATATTAAAAAAAAAGTTTCATTACCGATGGCAAAAGAGGCAGAGATACGCCCACCTCTTATATATGAATGTATATATATATATATATATATATATAGGATGCTTGTTCTCAAACTTCTGTAGATTATCAGGATGTAGTTAGAGAACGGATTTTTCGGTTTCATATCTTGTATTTCCACTCTGATCTGACTGTTCAATGATGAACTATCAAGAGATGTGGTTTCCCACGAGCTTATGTCAATCATGCAGTGCTTGAGAGACGTCTTCATGTAGTAATTGAAGCATTTCTTCTGGCCTTCACATTGAACGCTTAATTGCACACAGTTCACCATTGGACGATCTAAAATAGAAAACAATCAGTCCGCCAAAGTAAATGTATATTGCGATCTTGGACACATGATTACCATCCACATTAGCGTTTTTCATTACTTGTATTAAATGTTGAAACATTGACTAAAGTCAATGAAAGTTTTAGCGAAAATAAAATATCGTTGACAGAAACGAGCTATAAAGCTAAATTACATCTAATAGAGAATAAGCACATTTCCAGTAGAAAAAAATGCTGTGAAACATAGGGGTACTAAATCAGTGGCAAGGAGAATATATACCCGCAAAATGCGATACTACAAATGGATTTTGATAATACCTTGGATAGCGAAAAGGACAAGCCAAGAATAATTATTAAAAACAGTAAACGTCGGAGAGAGTTGTCTCTCAAACAACATAACAAGAAAGCTGTGTTTTTGGGCCCACATTAATAAACTTAACGCAATGGGAAAAAAATAATAGACGGCATGATTACTCTTAATAGCTGTAAACGACGTGCAGCACGACAATGTATAGGAGACATCATATAACTATCAAATATGACCCTTGCTGCAGCAAGCCAACTCGCCCAGAATCGTGAGGAGTTCATAAGTCATAACTTTAATAGAAGGCGACATTCTAAAAAGAATTTGTCAGCTGAAGAAGTGCTACATTATCAGCACTCAAATATCAAATAGCACTTCAAATAGCACTTCAAATAGCACTTCATGAAAATTCCCTCATAAATGTAATAACAATTTCAACATTTAGACAAATACATGGTGAAGTCTACAGAGTAGAACTATAATCATGATCGTTTCTATGTTGACAAGAGTGCGAAATTATTATTATATTTTGTGTGACTCTTTCTGGCTTTTTTTCTAATACTCTTTGGCTTTAAACACAATTGTAAGTTTAGGTGGCATCCCTGTGCCTAGAACTCATTTTTTGAAGCGAAGAATATTTTATGTGAACTTACACAGTTTACATCGAGTTTAGCATAGAGGTAAGAAATGAAATCGTTAACTGTGTGTTTTACAGGCATCATGTTTATATACTTTAGCCTGCATCCGTAGCCTACATCTTTAGCTTACATCTGTAGCTTACATCTAATGCTTACATTTTTAGGTTATTTACAAAAGTAATTTTAAATGTTTGAGATCAACCTCTCCGGATATCTCTTGGTCAGGATAATGGACATGCTAGATTCCCAGCATGATGTATTTTAAAGTTTTGAAATTAATTGTGTGACCGTTTCAATTAGCAATTGTTCCATTGTGCAGACACATCCAACTTCGGCAACATATATAAATATATATACTAATAAAGATCATACACATGTTTTAATTGTGTATAGCACATATACAAACCATCACATCATACTATTTTCTTCTTCGCAAAAACAGACTGACTTTATTAGGTCATCCCTAGCGCTTTTTTTCAATACAGAAGAAGACATGGACAGTGGATATCCAGGATTTAATTCTATATCTATAGACATGTTAACGAAAACAGAACAGGATTTAACTCTATATATGTATACATGTTATCGAACAAAGATAGCATGGACAGTAAACGCCCATGATTTAACTCTATATCTGTAGAAATGTAAGCACAAAAAGAAAATATAGACAGCGAACACCCATGATTTAACCATATCGCTTTAGAAATGTTATCAAATAAAGAACAGAAAACAATATATGATTCAATATTGAAAATATTGTGAAATGAAAACACATTTATTCCGATGTTGACATAAGTTACACAGCATTTGTGTATGTTTTTTTTCAGTTGTTTTTTTACGTTCGGTCTCAAACTCCCATTAGACATCTCTCGCAGCAAAAAAATGGGTTCAAGAATGTTGAACAGGGACTTCAAATAATTAAGATTTGTATTTAAGACCAAATACGACTAGAGAAATAAAACCAACAGTAAACGCCACTCTAATTTAACACTTTTTTTCCCACTTGCATCAAGATTATTTTTCTGTGCTTGTTCTCAAACTCCTGTAAATTAGCAGGATGTAGTCTAGAGAACGGAAGTCATTGTGTCATGGTTTACAGCTTTGCTGCAATATCTAGTTATTTTGGCCTGACACATCCGACTATTGAATGACTACTGGGTTGCTTTGATTCTATATTGAATGGGGCAGCTAACTGCACCCCATAACCCCCTTAGTTGCCCCATATACATGCATGGAACATAAACAGTGTTGCCATTCTTTGCTCCCGTTGCAGGCTCTATACCCAATTCATACTGTTTTGGCTATTATGCTATTTTGTAACAACGACTGCGGGCGGTGGCGCACATATAGGAAGCTATACGCTATCCGAGGACAAGATAATCAACCTACAACCAAATAGTGTGGCAGGACAGACCAGACCTTTTTCTTGGTTGACAGCTAGTTGCGAATACCGATAGAATGACAGATTGAGACCATCTCGGCTTATCTGTCAGCTCCTCAACTTGCCGTGTTCCAAATGTATCAGCAGTATCTTTGGAGATAACAAGGCAAGCGGAAACAGAGGCAAATCATACAGCATGGACAAAGCACCCTGTCTCTATATTCAAGCCCGGCAATTGCACTGCGGAGATGTAACCTGTATCCATAGCCTTAATGGGTCTCGGAATCAAATCCGAGTTATAAAGTCATTGTGAATTCTAGTAGAAGGGCAGCGGATATAAGAATGCACACAACAACACGCGTTAACACAAGTGTTCCTGTGATTTCTTGTACCCTTGTTCATACTGCAAAATACCCTTTGCTGTTCAGATTGAACTTGTGATTCACATCCATTATTGAAATGTATCGTAGATTATGTGTGTTGTTCGTCCATCACAAGTGATGATGACCATTTGTTACATCCACTTTTGAAAATTCAATTTTAGTTATGTCCTTGATTATGTGTTCGTAGATGGCTAATGAGCCCTATTCGAGCTGTAAATGTCCTTGGACAGTTTGGACATAGAATGACGACAGTAGACGGATCTTGGTCTATCCGTGACGTTCTAGCTGCTCTCCGCTGTTGAGCTGCTGCATTTCTCTTCTTTTCACAAGATGATGCGCTCATATTTTAATTTTAGAACGCCATGTAGATCTATTTTGTGTAAGTTCTTCCCATGTATCGTGGTCTATTTCAAAGGCTTTCAGTGAGTTCTTTTACAAGTCTTTGTAGCGCTTCTTTTTAATCGTAGATTATATTACTTATAGACCGACAATAGCAATACTATTGTTTGTAAAAAACAGAAAGACGCCTACTACTATTAAATGTGTCTTGAACTATTTATCATTTTAAATTCTTCCTGTATTTTTAAGGAGGTTTTCCTCTTGTTTTCATATTACGTGCTTTTCTTATTTGCTTCTAGTACTTATTCAAGTGATTATATTTCCAGAACTTATATTTTTTATTGATGTACTTTATACATTTTTAGCAGGATGTAGCCCAGAGAACGCAAATTGTATTTTGTCGCAGTTTTATTTACGACTTCAGCTGTAGAAACGAGTAGGCATAGATTCAGTGTTTATATCATGTTAGCTGAACGTTGCACGACTGTATTAACTCATATCTCTTCGGCCCTCGCAACGAAGCGGCACGTCGCCTTTTGCGAGCACACACGATCACATAGTTCCATAGCTTCCAGTGATAATCCCTTGTGATCTTCTAACATAAATAAAGTCGGTTAGCCGTTAGAAAGAACTGGTACTCGTACTATATGATGGTCACCAACCTCAAATTATGGTCGTTCAAACGTACATGCCATAGTTGCCGTTATTTCCTTCATCGCCACATTCGTCCTGTGTTTCTTCTAGTTGAAAGTAGTCATGAGATAAAGTTCATTGAATATGTATTTTCTTAAATGATGAACATTTCTTCTGAGATTGAACAATATATATTCACTGGATTAATAATTGATATGGATACATTTACTTTACTACTTAGATTAATAGTTCTTACACTTCTTTGTTTAATCGTGGCCTTTTTAAAGACAGGTCCGCTTTCCGTGGTCCAAAACAAAAATCAGTGACACTCTTATTAGGGTTTAGTGATATATATATATATATATATATATATATATATATAATATGTATTTACCATTCTAATAATTACTTTCCTTTGCCCTCTCCCCACATAGAAGAGCCTGTCACTAGACGGTTAGCGGTAGAAGACCTATGTACAGAATTAATTAGGACTTCATGACTTACATTTTTTTTATTATTGTCGTGATTTTCGTTGATTATAATTTATATACTTAGAGTCGCATGTCAAAAATAATCAGGGTTATAGCACATATTTTATATCAAATAACATTATTCTTTGTGGAATGTGCCTATTATAACGTGAAATACGCCAATTATAACGTGGAATGTGCGTTTTATAACGTGAAATGTGCCTATTATAACGTGAAATGTGCCTATTATAACGTGGAATGTGCCTATTATAACAGTGTAACGAAGTTTTTCTAATTCATTAACGAGACACGATTCACTATCTAAAATTAGTTTACAAGTAACAGTCTACGGTGCAAGGCGTAGAGGAGGACAGAGAAAATCACGGATTGATAACAATCAAGTAATAAATTGTCGGGATTGTTCTATCTATCTATCTATCTATCTATCTATCTATCTATCTATCTATCTATCTATCTATCTATCTATCTATCTATCTATCTATCAATCTATCTATCTATCTATCTATCTATCTATCTATCTACCTACCTACCTACCTACCTACCTACCTACCTACCTACCTACCTACCTACCTACCTACCTACCTACCTACCTACCTACCTACCTACCTATCTATCTATCTATCTATCTATCTATCTATCTATCTATCTATCTATCTATCTATCTATCTATCTATCTATCTATCTATCTATCTATCTATCTATCTGTCTGTCTATCTGTCTGTCTATCTGTCTATCTGTCCGTCTGTCCGTCTGTCTGTCTAAACTGTCCATCTGTCTGTCTAGCTGCTGTTTGTTAGTCTGTCTGTCTGTCTATCTCGTTCAATGAAGTCGTTGTTGCAGCTCTGTAACCATTGGGTTTATTTACATACCCTTGAGTCTTATAATTCACTAGCTGTGTACCATAATCATCTTGAAAGTACAACCTACTGGGTAATGGAAAACATGCCCTCGTACTGAATCATGTAACTATTCCCGTGTTTTTAATTAGTTATTATGGTTTTTCTTTTTGTGACAGCAAAGAAAAAAAAAGATAAAAGTCCAATGAGTCATTTTAGAACTTTTGATGTCTCATCAGCCAATAAGACGTACATACCTAGAGGTCACGATTGTACTTTGGCTGACAAAATAGCATGCGCTGACTCAGTGTTAGGAAGATTGTACTGACCTATATTATAAACTGCTATTAAAGAAAAGTTAACCCATAACATTTATTAATGGCGTAGAGGTTGTGATATGGTAGATATTTCACATTTCAGTGGCTCTGCTAAATGAGGCCGGTATCCATCTCCTCTCCTTCGCAGTCTTTAATTATCGGATTCATGGGTACCCGAATGGATACCGGCTGGGTCGACCTTGGAGCCGTTGCGATCTGAAAAACATTTCCGCATCAACTTATCATCAACAAGTGCCGCTTCCGCAAAGAAGGTTAGCTGCAACAGATATCCAACATCCATGTCCAATGTTTTGGTGGCGCACTCTGCTAGACTTTAACCTGCCCATCTTGTGATGTTACTCTTACACTTGTATCTCTGTCTACCTCGTTCTTGCCTCCCTTGGACTTCACCCTCAAGTAAGATATTTATCAAGGCGTCATGTCTTTTAATTTGTACATACTATTTCATTTGCTTGATCTTTATTTAATTTAATAAGTATTTCTTCATATTAAGTGTTGTTAGATCCTCCTCGTTTGCTTTCCTCCCTTTCCATGATGTTCTCTTTATTCTTCTATATATCCAAATCTCAAAGGTATCAATTCTGTCTTCTGTTTGTTATTGTCAATGTTTCTAAGTCTATGTTAGAAACTTAGTCCATGTTACTACATTAATATAACATTTTATAATTCTCCTTGTTAGCTTGTTTGTAATTTGTTTAGATGTCAATATGTTCCTCATGTCATTGAAAGTAATTTAGCCATTTATATTCTCTTTTTAACTTCTGTTTCACATCTGCCATAATTTGTGATTATGTGTTCATGAAGATAATTTTCTACTTGTTGTAGTTTCCGCCCCAACTAGGGAATGAGAAACTGCTAGTTCCACTGCACGATCGGCGCGGCGGTAGATTGGTTAGCCGGACCGTCTGGCAAACACAACTATGTCGATCGTCTTCGTAGTCTAAAAGCCGATCGTTCAGATTGTACTATCAGTACCATTTAATGTGTTAGTACCACAAGCTGCAAGCATACAAACAAATCACACACATTGAAATAAATCACAAATATTCAAATACGTAAGAAATATTCAAATAAATTATAAACATTGAAATAAATCGCAAACATCTAAAGAACTCATAAAGAAACTAAAGATGCAATTTCTATAATGCTACATTGCTACTATACATTTATGTATGGCTCAGAAACATGGATAATGATCAAATAACTGGAAGGCATGATTGATGTAGAAGAATAGGGAGAACTTCATGGATAGAGAAAAAAAGATAAAAAAATTCATGTTTTGACAACTATATGTATGACGCCCGTGTGTTGCCGGGGCCCGAAATGGGAGAAAAGAATAGCAACACTGTTTACCTTCCACGCATGTCGTAAAATGCGACTAAGGAGGTTATGGGATGGAGTTGGCTGTCCCATCCCATATAGGGTCAGAGACCCAAAGCCATGCTGAAGTCGGATGTGTCAGGCCGAAAGACGCAGATATCGCAGCAATGCTGTAAACCATAACACAACGCATTCCGTTCTCCGGTCTACATCCTGCTTATCTGCAAGAGTTTGAGAACGAACGCAGAAGAAGAAGAAGAAGAAGAATACGAATGAAAAAAACCTCTTAAAACAGAAACCCATAACATATTTTGGACAATAATTTATATACCACTTTGCTGAAGACCTTACTTGAAGGTAAAATTGAGGGGAGGAGAGCATTAGACAGACAAAGCTACACGTGGTAATCTGTCTCCAGTATTATGTATCAGAATCGTGGATATTTCCCTTCCGTGCCAGGTTATTAATTAAACTGTCTAATATTTTCTTAAGTTGTTGCTCTCTGCCTCTGTTGTCCTCAATCTTGCCTGTATTGAATACATTCTCCAAATCTCATTGTCTCATAACATGGCCAACAAAATTAAGATAATCTTCTTCTTCATTTCTCCATATCGCAACTGAATCTTTCAACACCTTCACATTAATTTTTCAGGAACTCCAGATGTGAAGGTGTTTAAAGAGTCAATTACGAGACAGAGAAATGAAGAAAAAGATATTCTTCAATTTTGGCTCTTCAATTGACTTTTTCAACACCTCCACATTAGTTTTTCTGGCACTTCATGGTATTCTCAGCATTCTTCTGTAGAACCACATCTCTACTGCTTCTAATTTCCAAATTTATTGTTTGTTTATTGTCCACGAATCACATTCATATGGTAGTATATTAGTTATATAGCACTTTAGAGTTGTAATTAGTTATGTAATCCACACCTATCCTAAATCTAACCCTAACCCAAACCCTAAAATAAATTACCATTTAAATTATTAAATGACAAACATGAAAATTACAAACATAGACACGGGAAATAACTCGACTATATTGTGCCTTCTACTTGTACTGTACAAATCCAACTTTTATTGTGTCTTTATTTGAGCGCAATTGAGGAATACAGCGGTAAGGGGGGGGGTGTTAGGATTTGCATTGTATTATTAGTTTTGTAACAAACTCGAGTCTGTAACAAATGTGTATCATCTTTCTATGTAGCTGGCAAGTTCAGTAAACAGAAATATGTTATTGCATTAGCCATGCTTGTTTAGCGTCAAGTTGTCTGTTAATCACGTGCTATTTCTGTGACGACACGAACGATGAGCAAACTATAACAGAGATTGCATGGTTGTACACATAAAATTACACACGTTTTAAAAGTTTGACTGTTATCACGTGATAAGGCCACATTTGCCTAACATGTACCCAATGTATATTGACAACTGACTCTTACTATGACACCGCGTTATCTTGCTTGTATTTCTGGATGTTCGTGGTTCTAGTATGCTAAACATGTTAATACCCATAAAGATCTGACTATGTTGGACCATGATTTTCCACAATATACGACCTACCAAAATAATTCAAATAACACTTTTTCGGTCATATTTTCGTTCGTATTGTCGGTCATATTTTCGGTTATTGCCACGTTTTCATTGTTCACTATTTATATACTATGTGTTACATGCTAACTCCAGTCAAAGAATTGCGCAAAATAATCGAAACCTTGACCCACAAGGATTTTAAAAAATAATCAAGTTGAAAGGTTTTCTATTTACTAAAAACGACCAGTCTCCAGTGAAGACATTGTGTACAGAAAGAAAACATGACCTAAAAGACACATTTTTTTCTTGTTTCAGTTCGCTTCGATGGTTTGTCGTGTCTTTTAAAAAAAAAAAAATGCGACTCTAGTGTATAAATAATCACAAACGAAACGCACACCGATAATGTAAAAACGTAACGAATGAAGGCTTGTTTTTCATCTGTACAGCGGTTTTTATTGTCGACGGTCTCGGCTAAAGTCCTGGCTATGCTGTCAAGGGAAGTGATTTCCTTTGAGATACGGTATGTCAATAACTACTTTTGTCGTGAATGTAAGGCCAGAGTTCTAAACAAATTCAGTCATATTGGAAACGAACTGAATATTCGGAGGTTTGTGTGCATTTTACACGTTAAACAGTCTTGGATGGTGACATTTGACATTTATGTCTTATGAATATACATTATACTCTATATTAATGAAACATTCATGCCTGCATAATGAATTTATTAGGCCCTATACCAAAGGGAAAATTTCTATAAACAGGGAACTATCGTGAAACTAGGCCTGTATTACGGTATTAATAGTGCTCTGAGATTGAGATATGTCTATGTAAGAAAGACTTGGAAACACGAATGGCTACATTTTTGTAGGATGTGTCAAAATGTTGATTCTAATATTATAGACATAATAAATATTATCGATTCTTGGAGGATTAATATTTATTTTATTTTATAGTTAGCTTCAAGAGATTTGCGATGTCAATAGACCGATATTATTTCTATCTATCTATATACGTTCCTTTGAGGGCCAGATAAATGGAACACATTATATAGAAGAACTCACAACAACATTATATAGAAGAAAACAACAACTCACATACACATGCATATATCAATAAACATTCGGTCAAAGAGAATGAGTCCGCGGACAGCTGGATCAGTAACCAATCAACCAATCATCTATGTTCCTTCAGCGGCGTACACGGTGCATAGGACAGAAACCAGAGCTCTCCAGTTCTAGCGATGCGATGCTGCTGTGTGTAATTCTTGTAAAATTATGTAATATACAAAAATTAAAATTAAATTCATGACATTTGTGCAATCTAGAAATGATAATGTCGCAAATGAAATATTTATAAAAGTAAAAATTAACAGAATTAATTTGTGATTGTCTCATTGGCGGAAATAAATAACAAGACATAAAATGATACTGGAATGTTTATACGTTGTTGATTCTGGTAATTTCCGCCGAAGACGGATGTATCGGGCCATTGTCGCAAATAAAACGGCGACACAACGCATTTCCATTCTCTGTACTACATCCTGCTGGAAATCTAATAGTACCATGGTCCTGCTACAAGAGAGATCCAAAAGGAGTTTGAGAATGAACGCTAAAGAAGAAGAAGAAGATTCTGGTAATCTGTATGATTTCTAACGGGTAGAAACTTTCTGGTAGATTTAGGAAACAGTAATGGGCTTTTATACAGGTAGATACGCGAGAGAACGTGTGGGAATGATTATGTATTCACAGGTAAGTTACAAGGGGTTAAGATAATCGCGTTAACTTAGCGTAATCAACATATGTCTGAAATTTAATTGTAGCACTTCATCATCGTCATTAAGTGTCGTCTCCACTTGAAAGGTTATGTGTAAGGGATCTCCAACATTCTCTGTCTCCTGTCTTAAGTAAATGAATAATATAAAAGAACAGAAGAAATCGAGGATTTATTAATAATGAAAAAAGGTGCAACAAACAGGATTCGAACCAGGTACGCTCAGATGGCACGCAATTGCTTCGCATCTTGAGATACCACGTCTTCCGTGTTCGACCACACCACATCCCTAAAACAATATGCGATTTTAGTCAATATTTTCAACGTGTATATTTCCAAGCTACTATTGCTTGGTAGGTGTTATGGCACTGACGCACTATCCGGCGATTGACCGATCGATTTTCTAATGCCTTTTGGTGCAGTCTACAAGACTGCTTCTTCCACCTAATGATGCGTCCCGTCCACTTGTATCTTCGCCACCCTCTTGCTCTCCAGCTCTCGACTCTACCTTCAAGTAAGCTCTTCAACAAGGTGTTGTATTTTACTATGTACACAATACTTAAGTATTTTAGTTTTATTTACTTTATTATAGAAGTCACTTTCTTTATCTTGCGAACACCTGAATTGGACGTTTTGTCTCGTCTATAAACTTGACTGTGTTTTGTAACTCGCACAAATGTTTGTAGAGTTTTTCTCCCACTGCTGTTTCTCTAGGACAATGTATTTACCTCAGCATTTCATATTTTGGGTATTCTTGAGTAATATGCTCCACTGTCTGAGGTGTCTGTCGACATTTCTGTGTTACCAATCCTGATCTTTGTATACACGTGGCTGAGGAGTGGGTTGTGTGTACTGTTCTGAGGCGAAGAATGAGAATTTGTTCTGACCTGTTGATAATGTAGTAGTCATCTTCTATATACAAGCAATGGTGGAAATACGAGGCGTGTTCAAATGAAAACGGGACTTGTTACACCACGCGTGATAGAGCGCACTGATATTGATGACATTTTGCACTAGTAATGAGTATCCAATAATTTACGTACATACGGTCACGTGTTCATCTTCCCAGCATGCATATGTGCTGCAGAAGACTGTTAACAATATGGCGGGTGTGATTCCGAACCCGTCCAAAGTGAATCAGCGTGCTGTGATCCAGTTTCTTTCATTTGAAGGATGTCAAGCAGTAGACATTCATCGGAGAATGAAGGCAGCATATGGTGACAAATGTTTGTCGAGGACCAGAGTGATGGAGTGGGTGCGTATGTTTAAAGACGGACGTGAGTTAACGGCAGATCTTGCACGGCCAGGTCAGGCGCATATTGTTGCAACAGAAGAAGCCATAGCCGTGCTTGATAAAGCAGTACTGACTGACCATCAAGGCTAAGCGACCAGGCAGACTTTCTCAAGGTGTGATTCTTCTCCACGACAACGCTCGTCCGCACGTCGCAAAAATTGTGCAGGAAACATTGGCAAAGAAGAATTGGGAAGTTCTTCATCACCCAGCCTATAGTCCCGATTTATCCCCGTGTGATTTCCATTTGTTCGGACCGTTGAAGAAAGCACTAAAGGGACAGCGATTCAACAGCGACGCAGACGTGAAGACAGCGGTGACCACATGGTTCAGAGAACAGCCACGCAACTTTTTCTCGGACGGCATTCGACGTCTACCTAAACAGTGGGATGCTTGCCTAAATGCATACGGAGATTTTTTCTGATGAACCCAGGTGCATTCTTATTCACAAGTGGTTGCTTTGTTCAATTCCGTTGAAAATATTAAATTGCGTATGATACTTTTTAAATAAATCCACAAGTCCCGTTTTCATTTGAACACGCCTCGTATGTTGATGGGGTCTTTGTTACCTCTAATATTTTATGGTAGTGTGTCCTGATATAACCTAATTTGACTTTGTCCGCTGGTTGAAAGGGGCACGCCTCTCTAAAAGAGAGGCAAACTCATTAACTACCTACCTACCTACCTATATACAAGTAAATTCAAGAAGGAAGCCAGAGGATAAATAATTAAAAGAATACGAGTCAAAGCTGCAATATGTCTTTACAAATTCATTTTCTGGATACTCACCTGGACTTTTTAAAGTCATACTGCGTATCGGTCAGTGATGAACATGGTGAACTATTTCACCAAGACATTGCTGCTATGTAGACACTGTATCAAGGCAATTGGAGCCCTTCAATGCTTGCTGATTACTATTGGAATGTGACAAGAGGCGCCTCACCGATTGACTACAAGAAGCTAAGAGAGCTTGAACAGCGACTGAATAATGACGGTATGGGTTGAAAAGTGCCTTTTAGAAACATTTTATGTATTCAAAACCTGGTACAAAAATGTTTTGAAAATAATTTTAACTTGTGCTATGTCCACAGTAACTTTGGAACTGGACAGTGAATAGTGTTATGGATCTCCTCTTTGTGGACTTGACATGGGTAATCCTTGTGTCTACTGCAGTTCTTTTTATCACGTACGCATTGTCGCGCCGCAGGAATCCTAAATATCCACCACTGCCTTTACGTGCTTGGCCTATCGTTGGCAACATACTTCAACTGAACCCTGATCCTCGGGAGCAGCTGGCTAGATTTAGGAAACAGTATGGAGATATTTACAGGTAGGTCTCTGGGTGTACAGGTGAGAATGTTTATATATTCACAGGTAAGTGACCAGGGGTGAATGGAGAAAAGGTGTCTGCCTGAAGAGATCTGAAGTTCGTGTAACCAACATCAGACTGTGAATTTAATAGTAAAAGTTATAGACCGATATCAAATTGTTCCTTCATTTCTCTGTATGTCTCATTTCACATGTAACTGTGTGTGTTTTGCATATGTCCTGTTTGCGTTGTTCCACCTCAGACCTAATTCAACCATTCCGGGTTATCTCCTCGTTTATATCTACCATGTGAACGTTTTTTGCTAATCGTTTTTTGTTGTTGTGTATGTAGTCTTGATAAAGGCCTAATGATCGTGTGTGTGTGTGTGTGTTATTTCGTGTGTTTCCAGTGATTAACAATACTTCATTACTCGTTCCTCGTTCTACGTGTTGGTTTTCAGTTTTACTGCAGTAAGTACAAATTGTGAATGTAGTCTCGATCCTTGATTATGAAACAGCAACACGGCACTGAGGACATGCCCAAAAATGCTCTGTCATTCCGTCAGCCATCTTAAGGTATATAAGCTCAGTGTAATAGATGGTCATTGTGAATTCTTCGGATATTTCCAGAGAGGACTGATTTTATTTCCTCTCTCCTGATATATCACCCATGTCCACCTTTTAAAAAAAAAAAATTTCTCCGAACAGAATTTGAATTTAGGAACTTGAGCCTGCATATTCTTAGAGTTCGATTGTTTTGCGTGGTGGAGAGATTCACAGTTCGTGTCAGACAGCCAGCGTGGCAAGATACACTTTTGCCTCAGGCCAATATGCATTCGAATTGTTAAGCAATAAATGCCAACCTACTAAACGTACATATTGCCTATATAATCAGAAGTAAAAAATTATGGATTGATCTCTGCGTCTTGATCAAAATAACCAATACACATTTAAAACTCTATGATGATTGCTGGAAACGGAAAACTTGTTGGGAAATCCCCTGCGCTTTGATTTTAGTTAATTAGTCTCTAACGTGTGGGAATTCCCCGTGGTCTATTATAGCAAGCTAGTCATTAACTTGTGGGCATATCACATGAGCTGTGATAGTTAATTAGACTCTCACTGAAATGTCCTCTGATGTATGATAGCTAGTTAATGACTAACTTAAGGACATATGCCCTGTTCTATGATAACTAGTTAGTCACTAACTTAAGGACATATGCCTTGATCTATGATAGCTAGTTAGTCACTAACTAAGGGCATACATTATATATATTAAGGGCCTAATATTTAGGAGTATCCCTAAAATTATGATAGTTAATTAATTAGTCTCTAACTTATAGGGATTTCCCTTGTTCTATGCACAAATTCTTAAGCTTGATTGGAAGCACGGACACTAAATAAAACAGTGGCCAAGAGAATATCATCATTTGAATTAAAGTCTTATAAGCGAGTTCTGAGAATACCATGGACAACAAGGAAAACACAACAGTAGGTGTTAAGAACAATTAACGTACAAGAATGCAAGCTTCTGAACACCATATTAAAGATAAAGTTAGTCTTTTTCGACTATATTAAGAGACACTACGGCATGTAGTTACTAGAAGGGATGATAGAAGGCAACAGTTGCAAAGGCCGCCCAAGACGCCGTTGGACAAAAGACATTCAAGAATGCCTGTGCATGTTATTAAGAGGCAGGTCAAATTTTTCAAGACCTCGGTGAATTCCAGAGATCCATAGGGGAGTCTACATTCTGGAAAGAATATGTCACCTGATGATGATGATATAGAGAGTTAATCCTTTGATATAATATTTCTGTACCTCCACCAATCTACTACTATTTGTCATAATGTTTCTGTAAAGCCACTAGTCTATTTCTATTTGTCATAATATTTCTGTATAATAACCAGTTTTCTAATGTTTGTTAAGAATACTATTATCGTTCTAATCATCTCCAGCTTGTACCTTGGCTCTACACATGTCGTCATTCTAAACGGATTTGATGTTGTCAAAGAAGCGTTTATCAAGCAAGGGGACGACTTCTCCGATCGGGCTGTGATATTTGTTGATATTGTAAGTTTTTTAATACATGAATACATATATATATAACACCTATCTATCTATATATACGCTGTATTCCTTATTTGCCTTGCGGCGTTAGGGGTAGAAGAGTTCTCTGAGGATTGCCTTCCTGTGTGCTGTGTGAAAGTTTGTTCCTGTGGCTTCTTTGATTTCTGTGATCCATCTTTTACATGGTCTGCCGCTGGCTCTATATCCGTTATACTACTATTATATATATATATATATATCAGACTGTGTTAGTTTGATGTAAACATGTTATATTGAGGATATTCGTGGTGTTGCGGTTCGGTTATTTATTGCATGTTAATGAGGCAGTAGGTTTAATCCCGGGTACTGTCAGAGTAACGCTTCAAGGTACTGTGCCTCACTTTTGGAACAGTATTTACAAGAAAGGAATAACTTTCACATATTGGTGGAGAATTAGTCGTTCTTGCTTTCTACTTGCATCGCCTGTGTGACAATCAGCGTCTGAACTTCTAGTTCAGGGTACAAAGAATAAGTCCACTGTCTTCTTTCCAGGCATGTCGTTGGAGACGACTAAAGAAAGCTGGGAGATGGGCTGACAGGCTATTACAAGTGAAAAAGTCATTGTCACTGCACTTTTGAGAGGGCAGACCTACAAGACGATGGGTTGACGACATAAACGATAACATGACTACATCTTTTGGACATGCAAGCCGCATGACCCAAGACAGAGAAGGGTTCTGTGTTTTCATTGGGAAGACACCGTTCTGGAGAGAATACGTCACATGACACACTGCAAGTCTTGTATCCATATATGTACTTTTGTCTTCTGTCAAATCGTCACTATGGTTGATGGAGAGATACAGGCCAGTGAACATCGCACCATTGTCCTTTCGTGGTAGACTTGGTGCCTGGTATCTCGGTGACGAGGTATGAAAAATGTATATCACTGCAAATGTGTGAACATATCTGATGGAAGAATGATTAACTATATGTACTAGACATATGTGATACAATACTGGAAGGATGGGATGTTCATGGATACCACCGCACTGGAATGCCTCTCTTTGGGGACTTACCGTGCATCTGTAAACTTCCTTAAGGGAAGGGCATACACTGGAAATATAGAAAAAATATGGATGTTTTAATTGTACGAAGATGTTGGTATCAAATTAAAGTGTATCCATTTATGCACATTTTGTTTATAAATTTTGGTCGTAGCATTATCAGTTTTTGCGATATAGACTTTTAAAATATGTATGACTGGTCAGGGATTTTTAGGAAATATTGCACAAATGTTCAGTATGTTTGAGAAAACAGTGACCAGTTCATATTAATTCACACAGTGAATACATCCCTATGTAATTTTAAATAGCCTCGTTTTGAAATTGCACATCTTTCATGCACTTGGAAAGTTCTATGTTTCAATTTGTAATCAAGTCATTAATTAAAAATGTCCAAAAAAAAATTTATTATTCGAGCCACACAAGAAAAAGTACGTGTCAAGCAATGGCAATATCTCCGTCATCTCTGCAATAACGCATCCAGCGCTACTGTCAGTACACAGAAAAGCAAGGCATTCAGGCTGGATCAGCGGTAATGCAAATGCTTTGGAAAGCGCCCAATATCGATGTCCCGATATGAGTAGATGTCCTTATGAGATGGTCACAGATATGAGTACACATTAAATATCAAGAAGGCAACACTCGTTAGAGGGCAGCCTTGTGTATGAGAAACGATATAGAAGAAACGAAGTTACAATTGTCCAGTACGAGACTGATCAGCGGAAGTGTTGTTCATGGTCTAGAACACACATAGGCCCACACGATCCACCATAATGAATGTACCCCATTCAAAGTATGGGTCATGACTAACGTATTAGATACACAAACCTGTACATGTACTATTGGGTATAGAAAAACCCACTTTGATTACAGCTGCTCATTGCAATAAGGAAAAGTGTCAAAACAATTTCGAGGAGCACATATTGTTCACATTTCTGATTGACGGAGTGTTGAGACTTGGATTCTGAACGCTGTTGGCAACGTAGAGGGGAAGCAAGTACTTGTCTTTGATGAAATAGCAAACCTAGAATAACTAAACTGTCGCTGTTGTCAAACACGGCTCATACAGAGAGAATTGGGATCAGTACCCAAGAACACAGAGGGGAATGGTGTCTTTCTTACACATGATTTGTTCGCGGACTGCAAAGTTCTTCGTTAAAGACAGGTACAATCTAAATATTTCTGTTGGTGATAAACACAATAGGAAGAGTCAAAACGTAGGCCGCGCTTTCCGAGAGATTGGAAGGCCATTACAAGCGGACGAGGCTAGTGCGTCAAAAATGCACAAGTCACATCACAGAACCCTAACCTCAAAGATTGGTGTGAAATATGAGACAGGAAGTTGATGAAAAGTAAGAGAAGAAGATGGAAAACAATCCTGCAAGATTGGAAGTGAAAAGCAAAGTAAAGAGCAGAAGAACGGATGAAAATAAACGTATTCTAATCGAAACGTCGTATGTCTTGGTGTATTGTTGCTAGTATGACGTGACAATACGTGATAAAATTAATATCTATGTCCGTGTATAATTTGTTTTATGTTGCCCCAAGTCTCGCATTTTCAGCATGTCGGTTTGTTTCCTGACCATGGAGATTATCCTCTCCGCGTCAGAGATGGGCTATACTTATGAGCTGGAAGGAAATTTCGTGTAGTAAAGGCTAACACGTGTTTGTTTAGTTTCTAGTAGTCTTACGTAGTATTTTCTGAACAACAAGTATTATAGTCGGTATTTTTTAAACAATACTTCAATTTTATATTACGTTTAAATCACATTGGCGGGTCATTAGAAATGGCAGCGCCATGGCCGGATTAGATCCACAAGCCGTAATTTGTCCATACATGTTCTATTTCAAGCTCCTGTTTTTTAAATACATCTCATTCGTATTGATATGTTTGCTTTGAAAACTAAAGATACTATTTGTGAAAGTGTGTAAGATTTAATTGTTTTCTATCTTTTTCACCATCTTCCAGGCTACTGACGCAGTCAATAGAGGTATCGGTTCCTCTAATGGACTTGTATGGAAAGAACATCGAGTTTTTTCTACTTCGATTCTGAGACAATTTGGTCTAGGAAAGAACATGCTGGCAAATAAAATTCAAGAAGAGATTGGTCATTTTCTTGTTCTCCTCGAAAGCTTCAATGGAGAACCAAAAGACATCTATTCAGTTCTGACTGTCAGTATATCAAATGTCATGTGTTCAATGATTGTGGGCGATAGATATGACTATGATGATGATGAGTTTCGTCGAATTCACGAACTTATGCATGCCGCCTTGTCAAAGATAAAAGGAACTGCAATATTGAATTTTTTCCCATGGCTTCGATTTTTACCTGGTGATCTGTTCAACTGCAAAATTGTAGAAAAAAGTTTTCAAGAGTTTTTTGATATTTTTGCACATGCTCATATTAAAAATAATGAGGATGTTGTTGGTGAACCTGGGAACTTTATAGCGGCGTACCTGCAGGAGATGAAAAAGAAAGAAGTATCAGGTGAGAGAACGTACATGGATAATAAAAGTTTACTGAAGTCTATCCTCGATTTGTTTGTTGCTGGAACAGAGACATCTGTTACAACCCTTATGTGGTTTTTCCTGTATATGGTTAACTATCCAGATGTCCAAGAGAAAATCTTCCAAGAGATTAATAAGGTAGTCGGACTAGAGCGTCCACCAAACATGCAGGATAGAGTGAAATTGGTTTATATGAATGCTGTCATTATGGAAACACAACGGATGGCAAGTCTGCTTCCATTGAGTGGCCCGCGAGTTACTACTCGGGATGTTTATTTGAGAGGGTACCTTCTTCCAAAGGATAGTCAAATAATGGTTAACTTTGACTCCATTCTTCATGACAGGGCTCTTTGGGGAGATGAGGCTGATATATTTAAACCTGAGAGATTCATCGCCACAGACGGAAGTTTGCTATCACCAGAAGCATGGATTCCTTTCTCATTTGGTAGAAGAGCATGTCTGGGAGAGAACCTGGCAAAAACCGAATTGTTTTTGTTTGTTTCCAATATTTTACAGAGATTTAAGATTTGCCCTGTTGATTTTAAGGCACCGCCACCTATTAAAGGAAACTTAGGCATCACGCACACACCACATCCATACAAGCTCAGGATGGTGTGTAGAAGATGAACCATCGAGAGACAAATGCAACATCAGTTTACAGTACAACTGTATGCTTTTATTAATAGCTCGTTACACCATTGACAGATATAAACTGTAATGAAAATATCTTGTAAGAAGTTAATTCAAAAAGACAGCTGCTTAATAGCATACGAAGTAGACAATCCACATATATTGGACGCAGGTTGAGAAGTGATAAGATGGAGCACATTGTAAATACCCGCAAATTGAATCATATGGGAATATTAAGAAAGAAATATATATTTAAGAGCCTAGCATTGTGGCATGAGAGAATATGGGTATAGGAAACAAGTGACAACACACGAAACAGAACGCCGTAGAAAGACATGATAACCAAAGCCATACGACATCAACTATATACAGAAATTAGTTATAGAACACAACAATTAAGAATGTCGAGAGAAATGGCAACCCTTTCCACACGGCATAGACTATAAGAGAAAGACATGATTGATGATTAGCTCAACAACATGTTATCCCTCTATATCTTTAGCGATCTTCTGTACTGAGCCCAAGAAGTGCTTCATGTCATTCAGATAGTTCTATACTGCTCTAAACAAATATACTGGTAGTATATCATATTCAGAATGTAGCCATCATTTCCACACAAAAAAGGCTAGAGAAAACGCATTATGTACATGACGTGGCAACAGCAAGAGCATGCGGCCTTTATCACACAGCTACGAAATTCTTCCTGGCAACTCCTTAATGGGAAACATGCAGTATTTGACTGGTTTTTTTGGAGAGAGATATCATTTCAACACTGTTTGGTTATGCTTGTTACTTGTCCTCTACAAGATGCTCTTCATTCAATCAAGGATAGGATGCCCGCGTTGTGTATGTACATGATTTGATATTCGATCTGAATGTCCTATTAAAGACTGTATGCACATTGTTAGGACATTGAGTACCTGCAATTTTTACCGTAATGACCATGTGTGGGAGACGTCTGTGTGACATTGAGCAGCTCTTGCTTTCTTTCAAGCGCGTTTTTACTGCGCAGCATCGTGTTTGAGGTTCTCTGCAGCTGCTGTACCACACTTCATTCTCCGAGGCATTACTTGTCGGAACAGTTCTGTGTAAGAATATCTCATGAAGTTCTGTTTATTTTAGCGATTGTTGTTGTTTGTCCATCACAGGAAGGTGACGATGACCCTTTGTCAAATCTTGTTCTTCTTCTTCAGCGTGCATTCTCAAACTCCTGCTGAATTTCTCTTGTAGCAGGACCATGGTCCTATTAGATTTTCAGCAGGATGTAGTCCAGAGAATGGAAATGCGTTGTGTCGCCGTTTTATTTGCGCCAATGGCCCGACACATCCGTCTTCGGCAGGTGTCAAATCAACTTTATGGTATTCAGTTATAATTATGCACTTGACTATACAGGTAAATGCAAATAAGGTGAATAGGTTACTAGAAAACTATCAATATAAAATAATAAAATGCAAAAAATAACAATAACACAAAGAACAAATACAATTGTCAAAGTGTCGGTCCAATTGGGACCTTTATCAAGACAACAAAAACAGTTAAGATCACAAAAACATAGCGAATATAAACACAATGGATTTCTCCCACCAGGAAATCAACACCCAGCAACCTTAACTATACATTCGCAGATGGGTTATACTTCCTATTCTGGTCTCAAATATCCTTGGACATTTCGGAAAAAAGTAATATCTATGTAGATGGTTTTTGATCTACTTGTGACTTTCAAGATGCTCAACTCTGTTGAGCTGCTGAATTTATCCTATTTTCACAAGTGGTTAGGCTTTATTTTGACGGTAGACAATCTTATAGCTCAATTTCGTGAGGCGTCTTTTAGGGTATATTGGTTTATTTCAAAGGCTTTCATTGAGATCTTTAACAAGTCCCTGTAGTGCTTCTTTTTACCACACTGAAGAACGTATGCCCTTCTGCGACTCACAATATAATGTTAGTGATAACCATATTGTGATGAGAAACCACTTGACGGGATTTGTTTCTGTAACATCCAGACATCCAGGCAGAGATCAAATATTAGAAGTAAGTTAATAAAGAACGAAAATATCCCAATTTAAAAAAAAAAAACCTTTAACAATTGAAACGTTAACATGCCATTGTTAACAACTAAAGTTTTTTCTCATCAATAATGCATCCAAATGTTAAAAATAAATAAATATTACACCGTGTTAAAGACCGTAAAGGAAATCATACTATTGACAGAGATACGAGTGGGAGGGAAACATCATGAGATGGGCATGTAACCGCCTTGCAGAGTTCACCACTCTTGCAAGAGGGGAGATGATGGAAATGTGTTACATCTAACCTCACATGTAGAGACAGCATGTGATTTTGATGCTGAATATATATAATTGTATCGACAGAATGATGTGTAATATCGGCTTTCGTACTTGAAACAAAAAATGTAGATTTAGACACCAAAATAACACTATTCAAAATGTTTATTATTCCAATGCTGTGCTACCAAAGAAAAACATGGGCAACGGCAGCAAACGTAACAAATGTAAATTTGTAATAGCTGAAATGGAATACTTACGTAGAATCCTATGAATATCGCTAAGAGACAGAGTGAGAAATTAGGACATTAGGAAAAAAACCGGCAGAACCGTAATATTGGAATATGTTAAGAGACAACAGATAAAATGGTTTGTACACATCAGCAGACTACCATCAGACAGCATACCACAGCACGCTATGTTACACAGATACAGTGGAGGCTGACCTAGAGGCCGACCAAGTAAACGATGGACCAACAAAATAAATGAGGTCACAAATTTCACAATATACTCAGCACACAAGCAGGCCGTCTCCAGAAAACTCTTCTACCCCTGATGCTGAAAGGCAACAAAGGGTTAAGTGAATAGACAGTACCAGATACACGTTCGACCGAAATGTGCTAATGAAAAGAATCCACTAACTACTCAACTTCAAGACTCCTCGACGTGATTTTTCTAACTATCCAAGATTTGTTTGTATGTAACCCGTTTATTACCAAAGCTAGAAGAAGAACAAAGAATAACACCACTGGGTTTTGCTATGGATTTTGTAAAAAAAGGCGTTAAAGGATGTTTGGATGAAGGGGGTGCAGAGTTCACGGTTTCATTCAATAGGTCAACGTAGCCAATTACCATTATGTAGTTGAATTTGTCATGAGAAAAAGCGTAGATATCGCAGCAACGTTGTTAAACAATGATATAACTCCGTGCATGGTAAGACAATTGTGGAATTATCTGCTTCGACATTGAGTTTGCAGTTGTTAGTAGTTGAATGTGACAGTTGATAGTAGGGGGGAGGGAAAGTTTGACAAAAGTTGACATTAACAATGCTGTTTTTATACACAAATAAACATTTTTTGATTTGAACTTTTTTTTTTAAATCTCAAAATAATTATATCGTTTCGTTTTCATTTTATTTCTGCTAAAATTACTTGATGTCAATGCATATATCTATGTATTGAGAATCTCTCTACGCGGGTAGACTGTTTTGTGATGATATGTACATATTCATATATAATCTAATACTTGGGTGGATGCATTTAAATGCTTGTACATATCTGTGCGTGTTTATCATCAGGTCACATATCCTGAATAAAATGACGTAGTTATCAGTTAAAATGATTTTTAAAGAGTTACCCTGTCGATCTTAAGCCAGTCTTCCTGCTTCTGTAACCTCCAAGTTCATTTAGTCTTTGATATATCTCATCCATCCTCTTTTTAGTCTGCCTCTTTTTCGTCCCCCTGGCATCATCCTCTCCATTATGGTCTTTTCTAAGCTGCCATGGTGTTTGATATGACTAAAATATTGATATTTTCTGGAAAGTACCGTGCTGTTTAGCCAGATTTCTTTTACAGTAATTTCTCTCAGGATAGTTATATTTGTGATATTTATCGCCCATAGTATTCTGAGGATTTCTGTAACATTTTGGTTCAAATGCTGCTATTTTATTTGTCACTTTGTTGGTGATAGTCCTGAATTCACACTCATATATTGCCACTGGGAATGTGCAGTCATCTTTGTAGATACCAATCATAAAATTTTTATAACATTTTAAAATGCGAATAAACATATATATATATATATATATATATATATATATATATATATATATATATATATATATATATATATATATATATATATATATATATATATATATATATTTATGTGTCTTTATGTATATATGTATATACAGGAGTTGTGTTTATATATACATATGCACTTGTGTGTGTACATTCGTAGATGTGTGTGTATTTGTATATATATACGAGTATATATATATATATTTATATATATATACCTATATATATATATATGTATGTATATATACATACATATATTACTATTAGTTATTCATGTTAGTTGCCAGTAACAATATTACATTATCATAGTTGCTAACGACTATTAGTTTTGTTACCGCGACACTCACTCAAGATTGTCATATATCCTATGACATTTTGCTTAATTATGCACAGTTTCCCTATTTATATGAAATTCAGAAGAGATATTCTGATTTTTTTGTTTGTTTTTTGAAGTCATTTTGGTATGAAATATACAGGTTCTCTAAATCATCACTAAAGCAACCCATCACTAAAGCAACCCATCACTAAAGCAACCCATCACTAAAGCAACCCTTCACTAAAGCAACCCGTCACTAAAGCAACCCATCACTAACGCAACCCATCACTAACGCAACCCTTCACTAAAGCAACCCATCACTAAAGCAACCCTTCACTAAAGCAACCCATCACTAAAGCAACCCATCACTAAAGCAACCCATCACTAAAGCAACCCATCACTAAAGCAACCCATCACTAAAGCAACTCATCACTAAAGCAACCCATCACTAAAGCAACCCATCACTAAAGCAACCCATCACTAAAGCAACCCATCACTAAAGCAACCCATCACTAAAGCAACCCATCACTAAAGCAACCCATCACTAAAGCAACCCATCACGAAAGCAACATATCACTAAAGCAGTGAATCCCAAACGTTGTTGCTCCTTAGACTCCTTGCTGACTTTGCTGTTCTCCATAGACCCCCCCCCCACCTGCTTTGTTTACCTAATGTTGAATTTTAAAATCATTTTAACTTCAAATGTGTTAGTTATTAGGTATGTTGATTATCCTCTAATCAAAGAAGCCACAGGAATAAGCTTACAAACAGCGCACACGAAAGCCATCTCCAGAGAACGCTTCCACCCGTGACGGCGCAAGGCAAACAAGGGACACAGCGTATAGATAGATAGATAGAGATAGATTATCCTCTTCACACACCGGGCACGTCCATAGATGCTCAGATCTCTGCCTCAGTACATTTTTCACGTTATATATAACGGCTGATGGTTCCGGTTCTATGTTGGATCACTGCTCTTTTTGAAATAATATGTGTCATGTGTTCTCTACGGCCATGCCCATCCTCACTCTCAATTCGTGCATTCTGGATATTGACTCATGCTCATTCATCTCAACATCCTCTGATTATGAGGACTCACGAAGAGCAATGAGTATGTCTGCTCGGTCCATAGGTTGACCATCTGCTATGACGACTAGGCCAGCTAATTGGTCGGCCCGTTCGTTTCTCTCCAAGCGTGCATGTCCGGGGACAAAGATAAGCGCAAACTTTGGTAGTCATGCCCGCATTTTAGCTATCTCTAATGACTCCGACCATCCCCTAATTACATCACATGTTCTGACTTTCTGAATCATGTTCATTGAATCTTAGTAAGCACGCATGGGGATAGGCTTTTTCATAGGAACAGGCGCTTCCAGCCAGTTAAGTGACTGCTTTACGACGAATACTTTCATTGTTAGATTGCTTGTTGTTGCGGTAAAGGCACCACTGGCTTCGTGTACTGTTCCTCCTTTTGATCTGGCAGTAAAAGCCCATGCGTATCGGTGGTGACGGATGACCGTCCCGTCCGTGTAATCCTGGTGTAATCATAAAAACTTCACTTGTAAAGTGGACAATTGTAAATAAAGAAGAACATGTACATTTTAATTCATACCTTTATTAAAAAGAGTTCATACAAGTAAATTTAAGTAGGAAGCTAGAGGACAATTAAAAAAATTCTTGAGACTAACGGGTATTGAACCAGTCCGTTCTACGGCACCAAATCGCCTAGCAACAATTGCACACGCGTTTTTCAGTACTTGACTAACCGCATCTCCAATTCCCGTTAGTCTCAAGAATTTTTAAAAAGAGTTCATGTCATGTAACTCCGTATTTTATTCTCGCTGACATGGATCCCTGAAAGTAAAATCGCTCCTTGTGGGTTCACATAAATCGAATTGAGAACCTATGCACTAAATGATGAAAAGCTCTATTTCTCACAATTTTTGCGAATCGAAACCAACATATCTTTACTTGCAATCAATTATACGTACAATCATTAAGTTTAATAAACAACCTATCAGGATGGAGTCATTTTCTATATCGTGGGAGTCAGCTATAAGAAACAGATGACATAAATGCAGATCTAACAAAGATTCACATGTGATAATATTTCTTTTCAGTTGACAATATAAAATAAAATTAGTCTTATATTGCAAGAAAGATAAGTCATAGGATGTCCAACAAATGAAACTTTCTTAAGGGTTCTTTCCCCTGAAGTAGCTGATCTATCTGTTTATATATTCTGAAGTACAGTCATCCCTCGCTATTTCGCGGTTCATTTATCGCGACCTCAGTACATCGTTGATTGTTCAATAAGACAGTATTCATCAAAATTTCATCATATTTATATTATTTATAGATTTTTTATGTATGTTTTTTATACTATTAAAATACGTATTAAAATTAGAGTCAACAGAGATGTGGTTCTACAGAAGAATTCTGAGAATACAATGTACTGCCAGATAAACTAATGTAGAGGTGTTGAAAGAGTCAAATGCGAAACGGACCTTAATCAATAATTTAGGAAATAGACAATCTTCATATTTTGGCCACTTCATGAGACAGGCAGGTTTAGAGAACATAGTCACAACAGGCAACATTTAAGGCAACAGAGACAGAGGGCGACAACGTGAGAAAATATTAGACAGTTTGACAACCTGGCACGGAAAGGAAACAACAACGACTTTGATACATAATACTGTGGGCAGAGAGTGCGAAGAGCCATGACCGCCTACGCCAGCCGGCATGGCACCTGATGATGATTTATACTATTAATATTTTATTTACTTGTTTGTAACTATTCTTCAGTGTTCTAATGATAACATATTCACTTATATAGTTTCATATGATGATGATGTTCGTCCGTCGTAATCAACAATGACCAAAACTCAACCAGAATAAAAAAAAATAACAATAAGTAATAAAAAATAAACAAGGAATAAACAAGTCCAATGTGCGCACAAAATGTTCTTCTACAGAATGAGAAATGACTAGAGCTTAAGTTGTTTTACAGTGTGGAAGAGTTGCGCTAATCGTCAACCACACACTCTCTCCTTAGTTTTATAGTTTCATATACGCTTATTCATATTATACATATACAAAAAATGTACGTGTGTTAAAAATAGGAGGATGACACTACTTCGCGTTTTCCACTTATCGCGGCCGGTTCTGGTTCCTATTAACCGCGATAACTAAGGGATGACTGTACTCTTAAATTGCTGGAAGGTAAAGCGGAGAATTTATGAGAATATCCAGTATACCACGGTGTATGCCATCAGGTAGCGAAGTAGGATATATTTAAAATAAACATGAGCTGAGTATGGTTATATAACAGCGTATGAAAACTGAAAATCTGGCATGACGAAATGTATGTAATCCTTAAAACCTCATGTCATATTCATCATCAAGTGAAATATTCTTTCCAGAACGTAGTCTTTCCTATGGATCTCTTGAATTCTCCGCGGTCTTGAGCAAGTTGTCCTGCATCTTTCAGTGACATGCGCAGGCGTCTTGGTCGGCATTTGCACCTGTTGCCTTCTATCATCGCCACCAGTAACACTCTCTCCATGCCGTCGTGTCTCTTAATATGACCGAGAATATCTAGCTTTTTCATTAATATCTTCTTGTTCTTTCTGTCCTCATGTACCTTTCGGTGTTGAGGGGAGAGTGAGTGTACGGTCTTTTGCCCTTCTATTTGCCTCCTCTGCGGTTATATTTCCGAGTGTCTCTAATACACTATCTATCCACCTTTTACGAGGGCGTCCAATAGGTCTCCTGTTTTCGTATCGTTTGTTAAGTGTTTTTTGGATAATACTTTGCTCTTTCTGTCTGGTTATGTGGCCGTACCATTTAACTTGTTGTTTCTGTATGTATTCTATTGTTGGCTTGATCCCTAATTGATTCCTTAGTGCTTCATTCCTGATTTTGTCTCTCAAGCTAACTCCAATCATACGACTCACACATTTCATTTCAGTGGTGTTAATCTTATGTATTGTTCTAGAATCTAATGTCCAAGTTTGACACCGATAACACAATGATGGTAAGAAAATGGTGTTGAAAAGCGCTTTCTTTGTTTCTAGTGTTTCTTTAATATAGTGTTCAGAAGCCAGCCTTCCTGGACGCTAATTGTTCGTAACATCTCCTGGTTTGTTTTCTTCGCTGTCCATGGTATTCTCAAAACTCTTCTATAATACTTTAATTCAAATGATGTTATTCTCTTGGCCACTGTTTTATTTAGTGTCCAAAGCTTCGCATCCATATGTCGCCACAGGAAATACACATGTTCGTAGTAAACACAATTTGGTTCTTATGTTAGTACCTTGCCATTGTTTCTTTATCTGTTTTAATTTTGTCAGTGTCATTGCCGTTCTTCTCTTGATCTCAACATATATTACTGGCTGATAATCCGTACATGTTTATCTGTATATTTGCGTTTCTGTGCCGATTCTGGTGTCGTGTGAACATATTTTCTGAAAGATTTCACTTTTATTTACCTGTGTCGTGCAGTGCAAGACAGGAAAATTTAAACATCGTATTTGTAATCAGGTAGACCACATTAATACATGTTACTGTCCGGCCTCTTTCCCAACAGGTTATACAGCTGTTTCAAAAATTTTACTAGTTTGTGTACTGGAGAGTCACTAGAATCCAGATGTGAACTCTTGTAGTTTTAGTAATTTAATAGAACCCAACTACTATGATGTCCCTGCACCAAAATCTAATGCTTACACCCCTTAGACAGAAATTATTTTGTTTGGAAGCAACAAAATGAAAAGAGTGCCACAATTCACTTTCAGATTGTCGCTGTTGTAAAGTGGGGATCTTACAGTCGACATTATCTGTGAATAACATTGCAACAGACAGTTCGATCGCGTCTCGCTTTCACAACTCATGCCACTCATCAGCGTATCATCGATCTATGTTGCTGTCTTATTATCATCTCTGTTCCAAACATTCATTCTAGGATGTCTACCTTAAATATATTTCCCCCATCGTTTCACTACCAGAAAGGAGTATATATTTGACAATACATTAGAATATGAATCAATTTAAATCATATCATGTATAGAAATTTGATATTCAAATATTAATGAATATTTAAGCATAACTTATGCACCCAATCTTATCGTCAATGCAGTGTGTATGTACGACTTTCCAACCACGCGCTAATTCGGCCCAGCTGGGTATGTGAGACGGACTCACTATCCACTGTATCACCGATGCAATGGATATGATAGATTGCATGCCTTTCGTTTTACAGAAGTTACAGAAATTTTACTGGTTTATTCAGGCATGCTGCTAACATATTTTATGAAAGATTTCACTTTGATTTACCTGTGTCGTGCAGTGCAAACTATAGTTCATTTCGAAATTTGCCCTCTCTGAAAAGAAAATCATAATTCAGGAAAACTATTGGACCAAATTTCGATGAAAATGTACACATTCGAAAGATAAATAAATCGTGAATTTATGTCATAACTTTTATAACGTTATAGGTAATCTAAGGCTGTCCGCAAAAATGTAGAACAGTACATGGGATATTTTTCGAGAAAAAATTACATTAGATTGAGGGCACACTTTCCAGAACGAACTTCACTAATATATTCCCTGTACTTTCTCTTTCTTGTTATAAAACTTATTCTCTTTCTTAAACTGCAACATGGAACAATAGTCCATTTTCGGAATACAATTTCGTATATAACATAACTATAACTATCTCAAATAAGATCATTATCAAACTAATCATTCACAATTAGAATGCTGTGTTAAAGGAGTTTATATATTTTATCAAAAATTGAGTAGTTTATATTACTTTATGTTTACATTTATTGAAATATTATTTTAGACTGATAAAAATAAAAATTAATGGAATGTATCAACAACCGATAAATATCAGTCAAAATGTGATATCATAACTATTGTTATACAACTTCTTCCCCCCAAAAAACCCTCAAAAAAACCTTCCTGACGAATGTGCTGAAAGCCGAAACGTGTGTGAAACTTTAACATGCAAACATTTATTACGATCAGATACGTCAGATATCTCGAATTGTAACCGAGGTTACAATTGCCATAGCTGATTAAATGTACAATGGCCATAGATGATTAAATGTTTGTTAAAATGTGCTAGTGTTTCTCAGTAAGTTACACAATGGAACGAGTTCTACAACATTCTAAAGATGCCGTACAAGTGGTCAAAGAATCATGCTGCAGGTAAGGTCAGATCAGCTCAGAAATATTTCTTCTATTTAATACAGGTATGCTGTCTTTCTTCGTGTTATTGTCCGTGCTGAGTGGCGTTAGCTATCATATCTGCCAATAGCCGTCTGTTTTTGTGGGCTGTCAATCATCTTCGATTTCGATGTTCTCCTATGCCACAATTCTAGATTATCAAACATGTCCTCTTACTCTTCATGTCGTCATTATTCGTTCCATCTTTCCTTTTCTCGTGATGTCTCCAAAAAGTGTGAACTATTTCCTTCTTATGTGAGTAAACGGCTCTCTCTTTTTTTCATTTACTTCTTTCAATTGATCTTCATTGAATGTTTGATATGCTTGTGCTTTTCTTAATATTCTTATATAAAAACACATGGATGATGTTCATAGGAAAATATTTTCTTATTTGCAATCGCAGTGTGTCACGGTCACAATGCATTTTCTTAACTGTCTTAGTCAGCAAAGAGTTGTAAAATGACTCAAAAGACTAGGAAAAAATCCGAAACTCAGATATTATAAACACATTGACGATTCCAGAGTGTTTGTTACTAAACACAATAACAAAACGAAAACTACGCCTGTTTGGTCATATAAAGAGACACAACTGTTTAGAAAGACAAATAATGGAGGGAAGAGTACCTGGGAAGAGGAGAAACGGCAGACCAAGAAGACGATGGACTAACGACATTAAAGATAACATGAATACATCGCTAGAAAATGCAAGACAGAGAGAGGTTCAGAGAGTTCATTGGGAAGACAACGTTCTGGAAGGAATACGTCACATGACACAATGACACTGTTGTATTCTTAGACACCACTAATAAATCCTGACGATCCAATAAAAAGATATGAACCCGCAAAGCTCAAGCAACGTTATGGCAACTATGTCTTCGTAATGAGAAGACATCATTCATGCCTATACGAATGGGTTAGCTTTAAAGTAACTATTCATGCGGGTTGTTGAGCTATCATCATCAAAAGGGTTTAAAGGGTTTCAAAGCCGTAAAAGATTGACTTCACTGTACTCGGTTTCCCATATGTAGTCCGTCTCTCTCAACGAAGCGGCACGCCGCCTGCCGAGAGTACCACTCATAGCACGTAACTCCGTAGCTTCAAATGATTATGCACAGGGATCTCCGAAAAAAAATCTACCTTATAAACAAGATGACACAAGTTGGATTCAAACCCGTGACCTCTTGAAAACAAGGTGAACAGCTTAATCACTACGCCAGTGAGATCCCCTATCATCTTTACTGATATAATTGACAAATCACACTATTGCAGGTCTTAGTAGAGCATACTGCTCAAATTATAAAGCTGAGTAAACATGAAATGAAAAATGAATTCTTGTTTTCCAGTCATAAAGTTAGGAAATATGTGGCAGAGCTCATTCTCTGGAAGGATAGAGGAATGATGGAACCCCTACTGATTAAATGTTGAAGACGGTAATATTCAGAGTCAATCATTTTTTTAGGAAATGACTGGTTAGGTAAACACTGTTTAGGCTATCGATGGTTAGACAATCGCTGGTTATACAAGCAATGGTTAGACAATCACTATTTAGGCAATCACTAGTTAGAAAATTACTGGTTATGAAATAACTGGTTAGACAATTACTGATAAGACAATCACTGGTTAGACAATTACTGGTAAGACAATCACTGGTTAGACAGTAACCGGTTGAAGAATCATTGGTTAGAAAACCATTGGTTATGCAATAATTGGCTAGGCAATCACTGCTTAAGTAATAACTGGTTGATTAATCAATGTTTAGCAATCCACGGTTAAGACATCGCTGGTTGTGCAATCACTTGTTAAGCATTCATTGGTTGTGCAATCATTGGGTAAGCAATCCCTGGTTATGAAATCACTGATTAAGCAATTTCTGATTATGAAATCACTGGTTAAACAATCCCTGGTTATGAAATTACTGGTTAAGCAATCCCTGATTAGCCAATCACTGGTTAAGCTATCCCTGGTTATAAGAACACTGGTTAAGCAATCATTTGTTAGACAATTCTTGGTACATAATTACCAGTTAAGCAATACCTGAGTATGCAGTACTGGATAAACAATCACTGGTTAAGACTTCATCAGTTAAGAAATCACTGGTTGTGTATTCACTGGTTAAGCAATCACTATATAAGCATTCACTGATTAAGCAATAGCTAGCTGTGTAGTCACTGGTTAAGCAATAGCTAGTTGTGTAGTCACTGGTTAAGCAATAGCTAGTTGTGTAGTCACAGGTTAAGCAATAGCTAGTTGTGTAGTCACTGGTTAAGCAATAGCTAGTTGTGTAGTCACTGGTTAAGCAATAGATAGTTGTGTAGTCACTGGTTAAGCAATACCTAGTTGTGTATTCACTGGTTAAGCAATCACTGATTATGCAGTCACCAGTTGAACTATCCCTGATTGTATAATCAATGAATACGAAATCACTGGTTAAGCAATCACTGGTTAAACAACCACTGTATATAAGCAATCACTGCTTTTGCAACTATGGTTAATAATCAATAATTGAACAGATGAGCACGTTTGAGAAAATGGTTTTCTGTTAATTTGATTCAAAGATGAATTACCTTAAACTAAGAAAAGGAAAAAAAAAAGATATTCAGTAAATACAGATAATGTTGGATTGCTGTTGCAGTCATTTCCCTTTTATGGTGAGACGGCTCTTGATGATAGTGATGTGTAGTAGAATTGTAATAAAGAAGTGATCTAATGGGATCATGTCAATACAAATGTCGGGACTTACTGTCCAGCTTGGACAGATTAACAATAATACGTTTCTTCAGAAATTTATTTGGTATCGATATTGCCATGGATCGATATTGATAGACAAATAAATAGTCGTGATTCACTTGTTAATTAAATAGCGATGTATAACTACAAACATTATGAACGTGGATAGTAAAATAAAGTTATTAAATTGTATTTCGTGGAAATTAAAATTGATTCCTTGTACATGTTCCTTTCAAATGAAGAATCTGAGCTTTCACTTACTATTGTTCTACAACGTTTAACTTAATATTGTTCTACAACGTTTCACTTACTATTGTTCTACAACGCTTCATTTACTATTGTTCTACAACGTTTCACTTACTATTGTTCTACATCGTTTCACTTACTATTGTTCTACAACGTTTCACTTACTATTGTTCTACATGGTTTCACTTACTATTGTTCTACAACGTTTCACTTACTATTGTTTTACAACGTTTCACTTACTATTGTTCTACATCGTTTCACTTACTATTGTTCTACAACGTTTCACTTACTATTGTTCTACAACGTTTCACTTACTATTGTTCTACATCGTTTCACTTACTATTGTTCTACAACGTTTCACTTACTATTGTTTTACAACGTTTCATTTACTATTGTTCTACAATGTTTCACTTACTATTGTTTTACAACGTTTCACTTACTATTGTTCTACAACGTTTCACTTACTATTGTTTTACAACGTTTCACTTACTATTGTTCTACAACGTTTCACTTACTATTGTTCTACATCGTTTCACTTACTATTGTTCTACAACGTTTCACTTACTATTGTTCTACATCGTTTCACTTACTATTGTTCTACAACGTTTCACTTACTATTGTTTTACAACGTTTCATTTACTATTGTTCTATAATGTTTCACTTACTATTGTTTTACAACATTTCACTTACTATTGTTCTACAACGTTTCACTTACTATTGTTTTACAACCTTTCATTTACTATTGTTCTACAATGTTTCACTTACTATTGTTTTACAACGTTTCATTTACTATTGTTCTACAACGTTTCACTTACTATTGTTTTACAACGTTTCATTTACTATTGTTCTACAATGTTTCACTTACTATTGTTTTACAACGTTTCATTTACTATTGTTCTACAATGTTTCACTTACTATTGTTTTACAACGTTTCACTTACTATTGTTCTACAACGTTTCACTTACTATTGTTTTACAACGTTTCATTTACTATTGTTCTACAATGTTTCACTTACTATTGTTTTACAACGTTTCATTTACTATTGTTCTACAATGTTTCACTTACTATTGTTTTACAACGTTTCATTTACTATTGTTCTACAATGTTTCACTTACTATTGTTTTACAATGTTTCCCTAAATGCTGCGGTACAACGTTTCACTCAATGTTGCTGTAGAACTGTCTAAAAAAAGATGTACAACATTCCATTCGTTGTTCTTGTACAATATTTTACTCAATGTTACTGTACAACATGTCACTAAATGTTTCTGTACACCGTGTCACTAAATGTTTCTGTACAACGTGTCACTCAATGTTTCTGTACAACGTGTCACTCAATGTTAATGTACAACGTGTCACTTAATGTTACTGTACAAGGTGTCACTCAAAGGTATTGTACACCGTGTGACTCACTGCTATTGTACAACTTGTCATTCAATATTGCTGTAAAATTTATTAATCAATGTTACTGTACACAGTGTCACTCAATGTTTCTGTACAACTATTACTGATTACTGTTATCAATTTTAAAGTAATAGTGATAGTATATATATATATATATATATATATATATATATATATATATATATATATATATATATATATATATATATATATATATATATATATATATATATATATATATAAATATATAGGCAAATATGTTATGTTATGTTATGTTATGTTATTTTATGTTATGTTCCTCCAGGGTCATAGACGGCGCATAGGGCAGAAACTATAGCTTTCCATTTCTGTCTTTGTTTTGCCAGGTCTTTCAATTGTTGCGTGTTGTTTAGGTTAATTGACATGCCTTCTCTATTAATGGTTCTTCGTAGAGTTTCTCTAGGTCTCCCTATTCTTCTTACTCCAGGTGGCCCCCAATATAGTGACTGATGGGGAATTCTTAGGCTGTTCATTCTGAGAACATGGCCGATGTAAGTCCAACACCTTTGTCTAATGAAGGAAGATATATAGGTTTGTTTGCTTTCCTCTCTTATAGTAGTGTTAGATTTAAAGTCACTCCACTTAACATTCAGAATGGTACGTAAGCATTTGTTTTCAAAGAAATCGAGTCTCTTATCTGTGGCTTTTGTGGCTTTCCAACTTTCGCATCCATATGATAGAATAGGGATGATGTTGGAGTTAAACAACTTGAGTTTTGTGGTGTTTCTTAGTGTGTTTGACATCCAGATGTTACGTAGTTTATTGAAAGCACCCGCTGCAAGGGCAATGCGGTATACAATTTCTTTTGATGAGTCTCCATCCAATGCTAGATTGGTGCCTAAATATGTAAAATTGTTGATTTTTAATAATGGAAAAGATAGGCAAATATACATGATATATATTTATAAACAATTGTAATGAAAATCATAGTGGCTGAAAATTTGAGAAAAATACGTGAGTTTCTCTCCTTCTTCTGTTCACTATCAAACGTGTACTTTCTAATTTCATGTGGGGAATTACTGAAAGAACTAGGAATCTGAAGTCAAAGCTACATGTACAGCTGCAGAGAAACAACTGTTAACATTAGATAGGACCTCACACTCTATTGTAATACTTACAGATGCAAGATCAGTACTAGAGTCACTACAATCCAATAAACTACCAGAGTTAAAATAAGTATTATTCATAGTGCAAAGTAAGTGTAGAATTATACTGAAATGGATTCAATCACACTGTGGAATAGCAGGAAATGATAGAGCTGATCAACTGGCCAAGAAAGGTTCTAACATGCAGCAGCCGGATGTACCAACCAGCTATCACCAAAAGAAATCCATGATAAAGGCACAACGACGAAAGCCTAACTTACCATCACGGGATGACTACCACCTACTTAACAGACAAGAACAAGTCATCATATTTCGACTCAGAACTGATCACAATAGACTGAACGAACAGCCATATGTATACAAAGTTAAAAATTGGCACTTTAACAGTTTACATGTGGGCAGGCCAACCAGACTTCAGAATATATACTTCAGAAATGTGCATATTATAACACATTAACCAGAACATACTATCCTTCTGATACAACTATGAATGTTAAACTTTATGGTACAAAACAAGAAGTGGAAAACACTGTCCAGTTTATACAAGAAACAACACTGCAGATATAGACATTATTAGCGAACGAAAGCAGACGAAGATGAGTAACGTCATGTAGTTTGGATATTGCAAGGAGTTTTCCCGTGATTTAAAGCTCGACTGCGATAACCTTTTCTTTCGGTTTGACAAATCCGTCTCAAATCCATACTCAAACCCTCCTTAGTCGCCAAGTACGACTGCATGGCAGGTCACATTATTAACTCTTTCCATCCAGAGCGTCTTTTAATCGATTCACAGGTTGCTTCTGGGTTTACTTGGCGTCTTTTAAACGATTCTGACTTTTCTTTGTTAATTTAATCATTTTCAGTATTTATATCAATATAATGATGATTCCGATGGAAAGTATATGTTCACATTACTTCTGACATGATTTTCATATGATGTTATATCAAAATTATGTAAGTTATTGATACATTTTGAACGTGTATTGTATATGACGTAATTTTTTCTTATATTTTCAATATATATTTTCCAGCGAAATTATGTTTCCTACTTTGGTAGCATTAATTATTGAAATCCAACCTGGCAATATCTAGCAACATACTTTGATTTATTCTTGATTAGGAACAAGCGTCACAGCAATGACGGCATTCCGCTATAAGCTCTGCTTGCCGTTCCGTCATCCATCTTCAAGTGTATAAGTCAGTGTCCCAGTCAGTTGCCGATTACGCGTTCATCTGAACTTTCCGGAGAGGGAAGACTTTTTCCAATCGCCTCTAGTCCCTACCATTCTACCATTCTCTGAATATGTACATTGTCTCGTCCGATCTCCACCACCTCCTCTTCAACTAATCATTGCAATCCTGTTCTTCTTATATCGATGCTGTTCACCAAGGCTTTACCCTGACCCCAGCATGACCTGGACAGTAGATCCATGTAATGCTCCTCGCGTTGTTGAGCAGAGTGACCCTTTCAGTTCTGATCATACCCTTTTCTATCTTGCGCAGCATACTTTGAGAGTCCGATAAAATCACAGAATCTGTTGGTGGTTGCGTCGCCAGCCAAGTGAGAGCTGCTGTCACTGTTTCTATTTCCATTCTCATACTTGACGTTGTAGTGGGGAAGGCAGCTGACTTCTCAGCTAATTTCTTGCCATTTTGGTAGGCCACGCAAAACCCAGCCGCATATGTTTCTTGCGTTACTGAACCGTCTGTGTAAATTATTGTATCATGTGGCTTTGAGTACTGCAGTATGAGTTCTTCGATCATTCCTTCTGTTCTGTTCTCAGTCCAGTCACGGCACTCTCTTCCCATCTGTATCAAGACTGTTGTCAATAACTTTCTATCTTTGCCAAATGTCACCCATTCACTACCTCTTCCCACTTCTCCCAACTCACAAACTCTGAGTAGAGTATCTTCCGCTTTTCCTATTCAAGACTTTACCTTCTTGATACGCCTTCCATTTGTGCTGTCTAGAGATTGGTGTAAGAAGTGATGATAATTATTAGCCACCTTGAAGTATTCTTTAACTTGAGCTATTTTATGTCTTGCTTTGATGCTCGGTAGGTCTAGGAGATACTTCATGGCCGTGATAGGTGTATCTTTTGTGGATCCTAAGACAGCTCTCTTGGCCTCGTTTTGAACTCTCTCTCTCTCTCTCTCTCTCTCTCTCTCTCTTATCTATCCACCTGTTTGTGACAGTAAACCTAAACCATATTCGAACATAGATAATACCACTGCCTGTATCATCTAAAAAAGGGCTCGTTGCGGCATCTACTGACACCCTTCCTAGCTTTCTGAATGACATTGTCAACATGTTTCGCGAAAGATAGACTTATATCAATAGTGATGTCTAGATATACAATAGTCTGTTCCTGTCAATGTTGATGCCCATTCAGGTGGCTGATGGTACTTTATCTGGGACTATATTGTTGTTCACAACTAAGCAGATTTACTCACATTTGTAAGACAAATCGAACAAAAAACTCCGATCTAAGTCTTAGATTTACTTTCAAATCTCAGAGAACCAATCCAATTATTTGAGAATAAGAAACATAATGGAATCACTATGTCCATATGTTTGTTTGTTTGTTTTGCTTTCGCTCCACTATAACCAGCATGGATATCCATGTGATTTCCGCCGGGAGCGTGATTACGTTGTGTCACTGTTATGCGCCTTGTAGGCCTAGCACATCCGATTTCGGCATTCTTGTATTCGTAATTGGATTATCTACAAAAGTGATACTGTTTGAGTGAAAGTTATTCGTTCGGAAGTTTGGCAAGTTGACAGTAAGTTGAAGGAAAAGTAAATCTTTTGGAAGGCCCAGAAAATCACGCAATCAACACCTGACCGGGACTCTGAGTCTACATACACTGACATGGATGGTGAAACAGAGAGCGGAACACTTATGGGAATTCCCCACATGCTGTGAAGCTAGTTTCTAATCAAGAATCAGGAGGAAGTTTCCGAAATTTATTAAATATTAATTTATAAATTACTTTGAAAAAAATTCTTGTTTCAATAATAAAAGCAATTTTATTCAAAATAAACTTGTGATAACCACATTCTCTGTTCACGTTCATTTATGTTTCAATATAAATAAAGATGACATTATAATTAAAATATATTTAGAACTATTATTGCTTGTTCCTGTGAGAGATATAAAGAAACAAACAAAATTAATGCTCTCAAAACCCTAAAAGAACTCCGTAGGGAATGAGTTAAACATCTGTCCTCCAGCTATAACGTCATCGACTTCACTTGGTCTTGGTGATTTTCGCGTTTTAATCTTCAACTGTGTTGCAAATCTGTTATTTCGCGAATATAACTCGAGACAATTTTGATCGGGAGAAATTACCCCTCAAGTATTTAGTTTTCAGGCACAATAATATCATGTACTTGTCATTACTGACCAGTAATGTGGCCATTACCACATAAATTATTAAACCTGAAGTGTTTTTTTGCAGATTGTAATTTCCATTTCATAAATATTGCGGTTCATCATAAACGTTTTATTGGCATTATATTGCCTTCAATCACGCCATTTGCGAATGCGTTGATTGTCGTTGAGGAGCGGTAATAAATATTCTCACACTGTGCAACTTCTTTATGCCAGAATTAGTTATTGAGCAGGCGTGGTTGTTATGAAAGAGATCACATTGAACAATGTTGACTTCATTTGCTGTTATTGATTACGCAGTGATACGCCTCTGAAGAAGTGATAACGATATCTTGATTCTTCTTGATTCTTGATTAGAAACTGGCATCACGGCAAGTGGGGCATTCCCATAAGTGCTCCGCCCTCTGTTCCAGCAGCCATTCGATTCGATGGTGAAAATAATGTTCCAATGTTTTGAGTAAAAGGTTGCCGAAACAGACGTCGACATCAGGGCACAACTCTGGTCCTTGCGAAATGTCTCTTTGTTGTTCCGCCCATCCACACCGTGCCCGCATCTAGTTCAAGCACAACTTCGGCCTGTCGGAACAACAGAGTAACTGTTATCGAAAGTTACGACTACGGGATTGTATAGATGACGTGCCATGAAGCTTCTATAAGAAGATAACCTCAATATAAAGGCATGTCATCTACTAAGGTTTTCTGTTGCATGGTTGGTTTGTCCAGTGAGCCATTGGTGAGACCCACAGACTTAACCGCATGCGCAGGAATAACGATATAAGACTATTTACTGTGTCTAGCCATGACTATCTACAATACAAGACGTACACCCTAATGGTAATAAAGCCTTCTTAATTATTAGTAATCAAGCATTCTGCAATGACTCATTTGATTCTCCCAGTGATTTTCATTGGTACTATGTTTATACTTTATTTGACAGCCAATTAAAATCAAAGAGATGGGGAAATGAGTCATTTCAGAGTTATTTATTTCAAGACATACAACTCTTGATGGAAGGAAAACTACGAGGTTTGTTACGTCACGAGAACAGTTGATTGTGAACACGCATTGCCAGGAGTTTTTGACAAGACTGAGTTATGATATAATTATACATGTTCTTGATCTATCTGTGAAAACTTGCTAAACTGGTAATGAAATAAGATATTGCAAATGGGGAGGGATTACCTTTTTAAAACTTGTTTCTTAATGCTAGATGTCATTTTTCATTTTCATGAAATGGGATTATGGAGTGGGAAGGTTTACAATTTTAAATCCTACCCTCCCCTTATTTTTGGACTTAATTTACACCAGTGGTCAGTAAAATCCTATCTGCCCCCTTATCTTTGAACTTAGCGTATACCATTGGTGGGGAACATTCGACCAGCCAAGACATTTGTTTCTGGTTTGTCCAGCTGAATTAAAAGTAATATGTATCCTGACTTGATAGACTAAAACCATATACAGTGATCATTTTTGTCCCGAATTGTCCAACAATATTTTCTGCCAGAATAGGGCTTACTAGCCATCACGAAAACATAATCCGGGACATAACTGAATTTCAAATTTCAATGTAACAAATGGTAATCATTATCACTTGTGATGGACAAACAACTGTATTGGCTGATTTCAGAGCTAAACAATGCTACATGAACTCCAAAGGACTAATACGAAATATTTTGACCACATCTCACACAAATGAAGCTCATTCTGGCCGACCTACCCTAAAATGTTGCCAAAATTCTTGCTAATACCACTTCAACAAACAATATTATATAGTGCAACACGTACAACTTTACATCGTCAAACATTCAAACCGCCTTCATATTGCCCAAAATAAGCAATAGAATTTCTGTATACATGTAACCATGCCAGGTAGAAAACGATGTTGTAATATCAGTATTTAAGTTGTAAAGATTTTTCCTGATTCTGCCAATTAATACAAACATAACATCAGGGTTTACACAATAAATAGTTGGTGATATTGAGCTCTGAGAAGGGAAGCTATTTTTTTATTATTATTTCCTTTATTACTGACAATTCCTTTATTTTTCAAGAACAAGACAATGGAAAACATACGCTTGATGCAACTCTATGATATAGAATTAGTTTATAGACGATGTGCTGTGATAGTTTTGTGTTGATATCTTTCTTAAAGTGTTTTTTGTGTGTGGAGAAGCTACTTGTTTTAAATATGTTAGTTAGTCACTACTAAGCATTTCATGGTGTGTTCATTCACTTATTTGCGTGTGGATATATTTATCAAAATGTGATGTTTATTTGAGGTATCATTTCCACGTTAAGAAACTGTTATAAATAACCAAATGGTCAGAGGGTGTCCGACAAAGTGGATGGTGCCGCAGTAACCTAATGAACAAATAGTAACGCAAAATGAGGTAAACAGGTTACTATAACACTTACCTAGCCTATTAATAAAAATATATTAAAAAAGTATATATAAAAAAACATACAATAAAACTAAACAGGACAATTCTCCACGTATCGGCTCAAATTGAACCTTTTTCAAGAGACAAACAACAGAAAACGACAAAATAAAAAACAAAATAGATCTATATATAATATTTCATCAAGCCCCGTCTCCATAGCGCAGGGATGGCAACGCATCTAGTAAAAGTGAAAATGCGTGCATTCATTATAAACAAACCGAAAGTGGGAAATTAGAGACACTATAGATGAGTGCAAGAATAATAAAAGAAAAAGATAAGAATTTTATCTTTTTTATCCAGTTAATAAATAACTGAATTTTATCGAGTTTCTTATCTTTTTCTTTTATTATTCTTGCACTCATCTATAGTGTCTCTAATTTCCCACTTTCGGTTTGTTTATAATGAATGCACGCATTTTCACTTTTACTAGATGCGTTGCCATCCCTGCGCTATGGAGACGGGGCTTGATGAAATATTATATATACATCTATTTTGTTTTTTATTTTGTCGTTTTCTGTTGTTTGTCTCTTGAAAAAGGTTCAATTTGAGCCGATACGTGGAGAATTGTCCTGTTTAGTTTTATTGTATGTTTTTTTATATATACTTTTTTAATATATTTTTATTAATAGGCTAGGTAAGTGTTATAGTAACCTGTTTACCTCATTTTGCGTTACTATTAAGAAACTGTTACAAGATTTTGTAAATTTGGTCGTAAGTTAATCAAAGAAAAAAAACCTGGTATCAATTATTAAGTACTTTTTACGTCAACACCATTATAACGTAGACGTGACCTTTTATAGGGGTGGATGCTAAGAGTTGATACGAAATACTTCCATTTTTTAAACATTTCTCTGTCAGAAATGCTGTCATCGAAATATGCACCAGCCATATATATGTGAATAAATATTGCGACAATGTGTTACAGTTTAATAATTAGTCACTAATTTTTCGTGTTACTTAACACCCCTC